>SNQJ01S0165325.1:9950-31055 GCA_010110895.2 Picea sitchensis | reverse complement strand
TCATTCAATATTGATCCAAAAATGAAGGTATTATTGATCAATTGCAAGTTAGCTTAATGTATTTTATGCACCGGATCGTTAAGAATGCGAAATACATAAAGCTTATTATCTTGTTTGCGAAATATCAAATGCGACTTTTACTTGATGCTTGTTAATGAATAAAGAGATTAGCCATTAATATCCATGCTGCAAATGAAGAGAATAGAACAACAAAACAGAAAGGGAAATAGAGACAAGAGCTTGATAACGGAGTTCACCAATCGTTGGCTACGTCTCCGGACCCGCTTCCAAGTGGAGGACCTCTTTATTGCTCTTTAAAATGCTCAAAGTTCTCTTACAATGCTCTTTGTTGTTACATTACATGCTTCATGTCTGTTATGCAAGACCTCCTTGCTCAGATTCATGCATGCACCATCAAAATCCTCTCAACAACATGAGAAAAACACCTCTCAAAACATGAGAAAAGGCCAAAATTTACAAACTGCTCCTTCAAAACCCTGCATCAAAAAGTCTCCTACACTTCAAAAAGCCTGGTTTATATAGATTTTGAGGCTCAGATGAGGAATCCCAAGTTCCCTCAAGATCTGGCCTCTTTTTGGGATCAAATCCTCCTTCAAATGGCCTAAAATCCTCAAAAAATTCATTTTTTGGGCATAATATCAGTCAAAAATCCCCAAAAAATCACTAACGATAGGATAAAACCCACTTTCTGTTTAATTATTGGGCTTAGCCCCCTTGACTGGCGCACTCTCCCTCTCTGTGGTCATATGAATGTATAAAACTGTGGGCTTAGCCCCAGCCCCCTTCCGTCCACATAGTAATATAATACAATTTAAATAAAATTAAATGCATATTATTTAACAAGAGACATGTGGGGCGCATTGGTGTTAGTGCTCTCCTCAAGGCGCTTGGATTGGTCGGTGGTCTTGGGTTGAAAACACACGGACCCCCAAACATTTTTAACACTTTCCATTCGACCCTAACTGGGTGCCAAGTGGCACTTCTTCATTTGCCAGCAAAGTGCCACATGTCAACTTTTGAGTGGATCTGCCATCCACATTTGTCCAATCAACCGCTGCCACATGTCACACTGCCATTGGTCCAAGTCTGCATCATGAGGTGTCATTGGTGATGTCATGTTATCGTCATGCTGACGTCGGCATTGACTTTTTACCAAGTCTTTGACTTTTTAGCTGTTTGAGAAAATGGTCAGAGTACGATAACTCTCACATATAGCGTCTGTTTGAGAAAGTAAATATACTGCCGGAATCAGCGCGGCGAGTCAGTCGCAATGCAATTGGTTTCACTTCATTATGATAAATTTGATTTTTGAGCATTTTCTGAGCCCGGGGAGCCTCTTGGATCAAATATGGGAATCAATCATCAGACATGAGGAGAGGTCATAGCAGAGGACCAAAATCCTATTAAATTTTTATCTAACTTAGTATTTCTAGAGAATTTAGACAAATGAGAGTTGGTCACTTCTACAATGTTGGTGCCATGATATGCTCTACATAACTCCCCTCATATAATTCAGAAGGAAGGATGGAGAGCTTGTTGCAACTAATTAAAACTGACAAGGCTATGTAGGATTTCCAGTTTAAGCTTGTTTGCATCATTTTTATGGCATCCTATTATTTTCCATGGGAATACAAGGGGTCCTCCAATCTAGGTAGTTCTAGGTATGCTTCCCTTAGTTTGTCTTCATTTAAATAAGATATATTGGTAAGCTATCCAAGATGCATGTAGAACTTATGTTGTGGATCCTCAAGAGCTACTCATTTCACTTTTCTTTCGACAGCATGTGCATTGTTGGTCTAGGAGTGGATTTTGGTTCCCTTAGTTTAGTTGGATGATATGTTGAGATAGAAAATGTCATTAAAGAGGAAATGGAGGCAATCATTAGATAGTTCATTGTTCCTTGCAATATATGGAAAACAATGAGGTTTTTGGGCATTTGGATGGAAGGAGATCTCAAGGCCTCTTTGTAAATCATTGATGGATTTGTTGCTCAAGTCATCAAGCTCAAATGAAAAGAATTAGTGGGTGAGTGCAAGCTAATGATGGTCTCTCATGGCACATTAGTGGTAATGAAAACATGGAAAATTATCAATTTGTTAACTTGGAGCAACGATTCAAGGAACTTTCACAAAGAATTTGAATATGGTGTAAAAATATGAAATATAGGAAATTGAATTAGCTTTTAGTATATATATTTTTTATTTATTGAGTTTTTGTATGACTATGAAATACAAGTTTTTCCAACAATGATATCTTATTTTTCTTGCAAAATATAATGCATATGTTTTCGTTAGTGTAGTTCTTGAGTACCTAAATGATGGAATTTCCTTAAAAAAATGTATTTGTAGAGAACAAATTGTTCTTGTGCATGACTATTGTTTCGAAAGTTATATATATATATATATATATATATAACTTAAGAAGGTAAGAGATTACTTTGATTTCTTTAAAATTGTATTTATCTGCTCAAAAGCATTGAGAGAAGCATTCCAAGACCACCATAGTTTTGATGACTTAGGAGGTTAAGAAGGTCTGTATTGTGGATTTTTTTTTAAAATTGTGATCTAATTTGGGAATAGGCAAGGAAATCTAAGTGGAAGTGTTTTTCATCTTCAACCCTCTTAGTGTCACAAAGATGGCATATTCTTTCATCCCACAGTGTTTTTGGAATTGTCCAACGCCCAATTTCACTATGTAGCTTGTCAGAGTTTGTTCTAATTTGAGCAATGTTGATTTTCTTCTTTGCACTTCTCAAAACTGAGAGGTACTTTTGATCTTCTAAATTAGGGTCGACCACCTCCTTGTAGTATCTAAGTTTCCTTTTATTCTCTAATTCTTTATCACACCACATATTCTCCTTAAATTTATAAGTGGGTTTTAGTTAGAGTTTGAAGCAATTTTGGGGATCCTCTTGTCATCCATGTTGTTTATCTTGTTCTTGTAAATTAGATATATAATCATAGAAATTCTCTCGATGGGAGAATGACTTCCTTCTATGACGAATTAACGCCTTATTAAAACTAGAGGAAGTGAGAGCACAAGAGAAGAAGAAGTTGGATCAACATCAACAAATTGTAAAAAGCTAGTTTGATTCAAACTCCTCTTCATACAGAAACTTCGAGGTAGGAGACTTGGTTCTCAAATGGGATAAACCCCACGAGGGAAAAGGGGAACACACCAAGTTCCAGAACCTGTGGTTGGGACCGTTTGTAATGTCTAAAAAACTAGGTCCTAGCTCTTTCCGTCTACACAATTTGGAGGGACAGCCAGACACTTTCCTGGTGAATGGCCAAGCTCTCAAAAGTTATTTCTCCTGATGATTCTAGATCCACCTCTCTGTACATATTTTTCTATTTTGATTTCCTTTTGCCTTTTGATTTTGGTTCTTTTCATTTTGCTTGTTTTTTCTGGTTTCTGAATAAATTTATTTCTGGGTCACCATTTAGTTCATGAAAGAAAACCAGAAGTCTCATTATAAAGAAATAGTCGAGGTCATTTCAGAGCATCATTGTTGTAAATTGCTAAAACTCAGACTAGCTAAGGAAACTTTCTGTTCAGAATAGTCTTCCTGGTTTCACTTTATAATCACGAGAAAATACAATCATCATTAAAACTCTTTACACTATCCCTATTTTTAAAGAAAACAACTCAAGTATGCTTTCTTGTCCTCGAAAAGTTTTTATTATCAGAAAACTAAGTTCAGATCATGATGAAGGTCATCAAACGAGATTTTAAATTGAAAAATATAAAGTTGTTCGAAGTCTGAAATTTTCAGCATCACCCCGTTTTCCCGAAGATCATAAAGTTTATGTCAAATTGTCAATAACTTCTAGAGAGATGAAAGCACTACAAAGTGTGGGAAGTATCTGTAAACCCACTGAGATATTGAACAAGTATGCAGGTAGCGGGTAAATGCATGCATGATGCCAAGGCAACTTCTTCGGGGTACTGAATAGGCCTACTGGCAGCGAAGCAATCTCGGGTTCAAGAAAATTATCAGGTATAACCTTTGCTATTAATCGTAATATGTCCTTCATCTTGAATTGATAATTCTTGGATAGGGTAGAGCTGTCAGAGTGGGATAATTGACATCCCTATCGAGGCTATGGATGCCTGTTGGTAGCAGTGGCCTTGTCAACGGTATTGGAGTCATTTTCCTAAACATCGTCTCTCTCGTAATTAAAACTTGTCACCGGTTTGCAAATACTGAAACACATATGACACTAGACTCTATTATTTTTTATTTTGATTGAGATGCTCGATGTGTTGTCGACTGTTTCTTTAATTTTTCAATCATTCTAATCTATCCTAACATGAACTCTCTGGTGATTCAAAGATAACTGCTTCTCCCAGTAAGTCGCCACCGTTGGAAGCCCTACAGGATTTCGTTATTTGAACAACAAACTACACTTTCTATAGTTGCCTTCACCTCATCTTGTAAATATTATCATTTTGAGATGATTACTGGATTATAAAAGATGTTCATTAATTCTTTAAATTTTTCATTTTCGTTTTGTTTTCATGTTTGATTTATGACTGAAAGCATGAATCAAACATGGAAACTTAGATTCATATTATTTTTCCTATACAAGGCATTTTTTTTAAAGGTCATCATGCCTATGTCCAATTTAAATCCAACACTTGAATGACTTATATTTGGAATGTTTTGGGTATTGATATAATTTTTATATGCTTAGATGGTCTTACATTTGAATTATGAGAATTTCGTTTTGATATATTTGAACCCGCTGCAAAAATTATGGTTGTGCTAGTCATGGGAATTAATGAGCAACTATTGTACCCTGTACTTAATCCATCTTGCTGGCACAATGAATTAATAATCCTTTCATTACGGGTTATAGGTTTTCATGCTTTGTACGCAAGGTTTTCATTACCAGGAATGGTCAAGCATCAAGGCCGAATCCTCAATGTTCATACTATGATTTCACAGAGGCTTCATTTTGTTTGTCTCCATTTTATCAATTCATATTTCTTTCTTTTGATCCTACCATCCAAACCCATAATTGTTTTGAGTCACCCTTGTTACAGTCCAATCATATTGGTAATGGCTCCTATTGTTCGATTGGAGCTGAATGGATTCCATGCACTGCTCTATCACGATGATGTAATCGAATATTTAAAAGGTCAGGGCTGGGATGCCTTCATCAAAAGGTTCGAAGGTTATAACCTTTGTGTGGCTAAGGAATTTGCACAGACTTTTGATGGGTGCAGGGCGATAATTGGAGATATCGAGTTAGAGGTAAATGAGGAGTTTGTGAGTGAAGCCATAGGGATTCCATCCACCGACGAGAAATGGTTCAAAAACTCAAATATTGAAGAAGTGCCATGGAGCCTCTTCATGATCTCCAGGAAAATCAATTGTTGCGAAAAAGGTATCCCTATTTCTTTGGTTAAAGCTGGGTGGCATGGTATGTTGTTGATCCTCAAACAATTTGTGACCTGTGAGGGTCGTTATGGTTTAGTTTTTCTCTATCACATACGACTGCTTATGCATTTCATAGGTTTTCAATTAAATGTGCCCTTCTATCTGTTGAGAATCTTGTACAAAATGTCTAAAAGGTATAAGAGATAGAGCCTCGACTCTAGTATTTTTTACCACGACTTGATTAAAATTCTGTTGATTCACCGTTTGACAACCATGGGTGATTGCTGGGATGGAGTTTTAACAAGGAATGGTTTTGCTCCAACCATTCCTGTAGAAACCCCTATTTCAGGTGAACCACTGATAAGAAAACAATTTGACATTCCAAATAACGAGCCAAAATCTCTAAATAGAAACCCTCGAGACGAGGCATTGCCCATTCAGTATTCACATGAGCAATAGGTTGTTGGTTTCGAGTTTAGTGAAGCCCTCAAAGTGAATTACTGAGAAAAGAAAATCTCGACCTCAAAGAAAACGTGGAAAGACAAGCTAAACTCCTTAAGAGGAAAGGTAACATAGTGATAAAAAATGCAGACAATGTTAAGGCCATAATCAATTCCAAGCTACTGTGATCCATTTTTAGTCGTTTGTTGAAATGGTAAAACGATTTTCCCTCTTATTACATTCATGTTATCTTTTTGAATCAAATCGGTTTGAAATTAGATTTTGTTTGCTAAGATAAGACTTGGCTACATAATCTTTCTATTCTGTAGCCAAGTCATTTTAAATAATAAATTTTAGAAATTAGTTATTAGAAATTGTCTAACTTATTCCTGTTTCGTTTTCAGGAAATAGTAGATCTTGACGTTGATCATCTGGGAGAAACATGTTTGATTTTGCATTCAAATGATTAGTATTTCTTTTTATGTTTGCCTTGTAAAAACATTTATTAATTTTTGAGAAAAAACAACTCAGTTATGGGTGGTTGTTAGCCCTCTATTTTTGTAATATTTTGATTTTATGAGATCCTATCCTATCCTAGGAGATAGGAAAATAGGATTTCAAAACACTTTAAATGCTCTTCTTTTTGTAAGTGAAGGCATCTTAGCCTGGAACCAATGATGGATGAATGATTCTCAGAACTTAATGGAACAACTTATAACATTTCGGCTTTAGACCACTGTGAATGTTGTTTCATTGATGTTTTGTTTCTCTTATCTTGGGATATTAATGTGTTGTATAGCTTTAGTCTCAATGACATGTTATGTTCTATGATATTCATGCTATAAATTCCATTCACGATTTACTGTTCCATATGTTGTGACTGTGATCATCATATCAATTTTAATATCTAGATTTTTCTTTGATGTTTAATTGATAGATAATAATGAATGTTTTACAAAAAAGATTTCTTTGACTGTAATCATTCGTAATGATAAGATCATTGGATTATATGTGTTCACTATTATGTTCTTAAATCCTGGTTGCCAATACATTCCTTGAATTTATTCAGGAAAATTTTAGTATAAGCCTACTGTTGATTTCTTTCACAGGCGGGGCAGTTGGATGCTCTTTTGTTCGTACAGAGGCACGTACACATTTAACAAACTAATAACAGGTTAGCTTCACTTGCTTCTAATTTATGTCATTTTATGTTTTAATGAAACAAGAAAGTTTTAGATTGGCTTTGAGCATCTGTACATCTTTGTTTCATAACTTAGTTAATTCAAGTTTTATTAGATTTATAATTAGAAAAAAGAAAATACAAAAATGTGCTTTCTTTATCTGCTTCTGAAAACAATTATCTTTACATTGATTTTGCAAGTTTCCATTAAAACTTGCAACATGTAAATTCTGTTCATAAGTGATATTTTTATATTTTCTTTCCCTGCTTAAATACATTTATAAATAATTATATTAGAGTATATATATATATATATATATAGTTTTAGCATTAGTTAGTTTATTTCCTTTCTTTATTTTAAGACCTTAGATTGGCTAACAGAGCCATTAAACCCATCATAACAGGTTACACCAAACGACTTGGGTTATTTAGACAACCCCGGGCCAGACCTGTTCTTCCAGTTGACGGGCTGTCAAATTTTCCCATCAACAAAACTAGAGTTGAATAGAGCATCTATCTTGGTCTTCTTGACCCGAATCTTAATGTGGAAGAGCTTGGTCATCTCCTTCTCTTCCTAGTGATGAAGGCTACTTAGATTCACCTTCTTCTGCACAAATGTGCAGACAATATTTCCATCCACATCCGAGCTACTTTCAACCTGATTGCTTGAATATATGGCTAAAAGATTATTTTTCTTTCTGTCCTTCGTGTGGTTCTTTGGGTTCATCTTTGGATGTGGTTTCCAACATTTTTCATTAGTGTGGCCATCAATGTTTCAATGATTGCAATGGTTGTTGGGATCTTTTCACTAATGTGTAGTGGTTGTTGTCTTTTTTATCTTTGCCCATTTTACACTTCTTCTTCCCCTCTTTGGAAGCCTCCTAGTGCTATTTTTGGTTCGAAGCACTTGGTTGCCCCTTTTTTTGGCCTATGTTTTCTAGGTATTGTTCCTATACACATGCCTCATCCACTGTCCTTGGCTTGAAGAGTGTCACATGCTTTCGTAGATGACTGTGTAAACCCCCCTGATACTTGAGGAGTACATCTGGCTTCTGGGGAGAGATACCTAGCATGATGCCATTTTTATGAACTCAGTGGTGTACTCTTGTACACTCTTCATGAAGTAGTGCCACCAGATCCATTGGTCCTCTACATACCCGATAGGGTAGAATTGGGACTTGATGAGGGTTTTTAATTACTCCCACCTAGTTACTAGGGGATCAACCTCCATCCTAAGTGTTTTCATGTGGCTTTCCCACCAGGTTAAAGAATAGACCTCTAACTTCAATCTAGCAAAATAAATCTTATGCCCTTCATCTATATGGTGAAAGCTAAAATAAAATTCTAGTTGTTGCAACCAATGATTCAATTTTAATGCATCAATCTCACATTGGTATGACTTTATGTCTACTTTTGCTTCAATATTGAATAAGAGCTATGAAGCATTAATAACACTCAAACTCATTTGTTATTTCTCGGATTCTTTCTAAAAATCCTTTCATAAGTCTTCCCGATCTCTTAATCCCCCCTCCGATCTAATCTCTAAGTTAGAGCCTCCATAATCTTTGAATGGTCTAAGCTTTCTTTCTAGAGCCTCCATGAGGAGGTTCATATTGTGATTGATGTTGATGACTTTCACTTCCAACCTCTCAAATCTCTCTTATGATGGATCTTGAAGGTTATTATGAATAGAATCGTCTTCCATGGCTACGGTTTCTGTTACTTCTCTTTAAGTTGATTCTTGGATCTTGCAACTTCCCACAAATACCCAAAAGAAAAACCTTATTTGATACCAATATGATCTATAAAATGTCATGGGCATTCCACTTGAATAGTTTGTCACAACAGATATAATAAAAATATAGAAATATTAACTATTGAAGTTATTCTTCCTTTGGATCTCAAACTCTTTGATTATTGTTTTTCTTCTTTAAAAAAATGTACGAAATAGTTCAAATGAAAAAAATAGAGAATAGAAATAAATACACACACCATCCACAAATAAACACAATATATGACTCGGGAAAACAATACGGGAGAAAACCTAGCTAGAAGTTGAGGTTTCTCTACTCTCTTTTCTCTGGTATAGAAATGATGCACGTACAAAGAAAGAGGCACTCTCTGTGGAGTTTCCCTTTGACTTGTGCCCTGTATGGAAGCTTCAAAATATCCCCTCCTCTGTTATGCTCACATAATACCACTCTCATATGTTTTACTTAGCTATGGAACAAGATACAATGAAAAATAATGGAACCCCTTCTCCTCCTAATGGCCTGATATTTAACATAACCCGATAGCCATATATGGTTAAGTTTTTGATTTCCTCAACCCTAAATTGCGATAAAGTTTTGGAAATTTTATAATATTGTTGAAATTACTCACATGTATGGCCTCATATGCATCAATAATAGGCGATGGCGTGGGATCCTCTCGAACCATGGTGGTCACCACAATAGGTCAACTTGCGAGAGGCATAACTTTTGCATACGAGATTTGATTGACAAACAATCTACACCATTAGAAAGGCATCGAAGTGTAGAACACCTTCAAGGGGATGGGAAAAATTATCGATACCATAACCCCAAAAACCACCTTTTAATTCCTCAAAATGGCTCCGGAAGGTTCCGAACACTAATTTTCCAAACTGGGACCCGCCACTAAAATGACCTTGCAAGTTGATTCCTCCAATTTTATCCACTCCAAAATCATCGATATAGATGAAAATTAATATAATGATATAATCCGGATCATATGCTCTCTTAAATTAAAAATAGAACCTCATTTAGAAGTGAGTGATCATTTTACATAGGCAACCTAGTTTGATCATTTTACACAGGCAACCCAATTTTCAGTTGGGTTATTTTTGGTGAAGTAATGTTTGTACTATTAATTTGTATTCCTCTGAAAGACAACATTATTCAATTTTACCATGAAAATACTCTTCCCTTCTCATGTTGTATGCTATAAAAATAAAACATTTATTATCTCACAACAACAGAGAACATCTATTCCTTCCTATATTAAATTATCACACATTACCCTGGGAAGAAAAATCACAAAAGTACAAAATTCGGAGAATACATGAAGAGTGAATATTTGGTATGCATCATATACCTTATGAACCGAGTCTAAATACGAAGTAATTCCAATAGGAGACCTTCGCATCTACCAAGTTCTAGGTTTCCTTACTATTGTATCGACAACAGGAATCCGAATTTCTAATTGAGTTCAGTATATACAGAAGTAATTAATAGTGTTTTGAACCTAATAATCTATCTAAGTTCCCAAATATCCCCAAATAAATTCCAATTTGACCTTCAACCAATTATCAGAATCCATTCTGCCACACAAATATTTAAGAAACCTTACTTGACCAAGACATGAAAGTCGAGTCATGCCAATTTTATATGCATAATAGTCATAGCCATAGAGCATTACAAATTCGAAGTAATAGGCACCAACTAAATCAACGGATCGAGTGGGTAGTGGTATTCATGTGGTGAACATATGGTACCAATTTGAAAAATCATTCTGGTACTTTTAGTTTTAATGGCCAGAATGGATGTTTAATGAAAGACACCATCCTCTTCCTAGACTACCACATTCTCTCCTCAACTTCTACTACACTTGAGAGACAAAGTACACAAAAATATGCATTGCAGACAAGGGAAGGAGAACAATGATACCTAGAAGCTACCTGTAGTGAAGAAGCAATTAGGAATCCATTGCATGTTTCATGTTTTTTTTGTTAGAGACCCTCTAGTTGCAGAGCCCTCATGCAAACCACCTGGTTCCATGAGCATTTCACCCAGTTGGTTTGACACGTGGAATTGGAATGACAAAACGTGTGGCATCCATAGCAGTCGTCGTGGGGGAATTCATGCATCCTCTATGTGCTCCCATCAAGCCATTTAGGCACGGACACGATGCATACTCCACATGTGATCATGACAAACATGTAGTTACCAACAATATTATCAACAATGGCATATTTTTCTACAAATAAAATTGTTTGAAAAATTCACATTATTTTCATTTAAAATAATTTAAATTTGAGAAGAACAATGTGTATTAACGAAAGCGTGTCATTTCATACGGTTGGAAAACTATGAATCTGAAACAAACATTCAAATACATTTGAATACGCTCGTGTTTGCTATATTCACATGTTGAATTGTTCATGTGATATGATACAAGATATTATGAAGTTTTGGTTTTATTTCCCAGGCGAAAAACTCTCCTTACAAATCCAAGTTCAAAGGTGCCTCAGGGAAAGTTGACTATGTTGTAGAATGCAAAAAAAGATAGATTCCAAGTCCATGAGAGAGAAAGAGAGTTGTTCTCTGAAAGCGAAGAAGAGGTTGCAGGTACTGGTAAACTGTAAGTTAATTCCAGACTTACAATTTTTGAATTTCTGCAAGTTTTATATCTATGTTGGTTACGGTGATGAAGTTAAGGGATATATATTGTGGGATCCTATTGCCTGCAAAATCATCATTAGCATAGATATGTACATGGAACAATTAAAAGTTGTTTAGGATCGTAAATGGATATTTGTTTGCAATCTTAGGGAATCATTATATGGCCTAAAGGTACTCAGACAATTGTACAAGATGTTTGATTTCTTCATGGTGATCCATTTAAGAAATGACTATAACCATTGTGTTTATGGTACATTCGTTATCTTGATGTTATTTTTTGGTTATATGCTTATTGCAAGCGAAAGCATGATTGAGATCAACAAATTAAAGGCTCAGTTGGACAAGACATTTCAAATGAAGGATCGAGGAGCAACAAAAAAAATCTTGGGCATAGAAGTACACAAAGACAGGAATAATGGTAAGTTGTGGTTATCACAACAAAATTATATGGAGAAGATACTAATGAGGTTCAATATGAACAATGTGAAACCTGTAAATTTCACTTTAGATTTCCATTATAAGTTTCTTCAAGTTTATATCCTGGTAGTAAGGAAGAAAATAATTGTATATATCGTATATCATATGTGAGTACAATAGGAAGAATGATGTTTGTGATGGAATGTTCAAGACTAGATGAAATTGGTGTTGTCAGTGGACACATAGAAAATCCAGATAAAGAACATTGGGAATGGGTGCTTCGGTATATTAGAGGCAAAAGTATCACCTACAGTGGTTGCAGTGATTTAGTCTGTGGTTATGATGATTCCGAGCTTGAAAGAGATTTGGAAAAGAGGAGATCTACCTCAGATTTTGTTTTGCATGAATGCAAGGATATATTGGGTAAGTTTGGACAAGTGCAAGATAAGGTGTTATGTGGTAGTCAAAGTGTTGTTTATTTGACTAACAGTCCAATGTATCAAAATACGATAAGGCATTGTTTTGTAAGACAAGTCACTGATGGAGGTGGAGTGGTTCATACTCGAGCAAATTGTGTAGACATGTTCACGAAACCAGTATTGTTAGAGAAGTTGTGCTGGTGTTTGGCTTCTTTTGGCTTGCAGAAAAGGTGATGAATGAACCTGGACAAGGTAATCAGGTAAATTGTTGTCAAGGTGGAGATTGTTGAACACGTGACAACAAATCCAATGGTTTTGTAGATTTATCTGGGAGTCCAAACCAGATTATAACAAATTTACCCAATAAATGGTGCATCAATCAACGAATCAGTTTCATGTAACTATGTGGAGGAATGATTATAAAATTGTTGTGCATAGAGGTGGATTGGATGTCATGGGAAGTTAGCCTACTGTTATTTATTTTAATCTCATGTTTTGATCAATAAAATACCAATTTCCATTGTCCTACAGATGTTTCCCTGCTAAGGGTTTCACCGCATAAAATCGTTGTGTCTCTTGTGTGATGTTGTGTTTGCCATTGATCTCTTGTTTTATGTTGTAAAATAATTTCTATGTAACTTTACAGGTTCAACAAATGGGAATTAGCAAAAAAAAATACTTTCCAATAAATTATATTGTGAAAAATATATTAAAACGTTTTATCGAAAGATAATTATTAAACATAATTGAGCACTATCTAATAAATTAGTGTTTTTTAACTAAATATTTTATTATCCAATAAATTATATGTTAAAAGAGATTTATTAGAACCTTTATACTACTCTCCAATAAATTATATTATGAAAATATAAAGAATGAATGAGTTAAATAAGCAAACAATTGCGGTCTCCAATAAGTTATACTTTAACTATATACAAAATTATTTTGTTAAACATGCACTTTAAAAGATATAAATTACAACTTTTTAAACTATATATAAAATTTGTTAAACATACACTTTAAAACATTGGACGTTTAGAAACCCACACAATTATGTCCAGAAAAATCTACTTGAACAAAGATATAAATTGCAACTTTTGTTGAACAATTGCTCAACACTATAAATTAAACTACCACTTTAATAACTCAATTTTAAAACAAACAAATAAAATATTTAGTTTTACTAAAGCAAACAAATGAAATATAAAAAAATTATTTACAAAATACTTTCATAGTCATAATATAGAAACCATTTTTTTACAGAACAAGTGTTGCATGGTAGCGTAGTCCTTGCCAAGTTGGAATGGGAATAAATGCACAGGTATGGAGGGAATTTGGGAGAATGGGAAGCCCGAAGTACTGGAGACACATGGAAACTGTCACGGACACGTGGCAAGCAACAGGTAGGACAGGTGGTATCCATGTAGAAAATGACACGTGGCACTCTGCAACACATCAGCCATAAGACGTTAGGATACTACATGACTTTGGGAGAATGTCACTCCAAGAGTTTTCATTCCAGAACAAACACAATTCCCCCAAATCCTAGAGTGCTGAAGAGTCAGAATCCTGAATTCCCGATTTAGTTAATGATAATATTATATTAATATCGGGTCAACAAGTAATTAACGACAATGTCACTTTGTGAGAAATTTGTTCCATCGTTAAATATGGCCAGGGAGTTCTAAAATTGGTAGGTCGGTAAAAATTTAACAGGGACACTAAAGTGTCAGGGTTGCCCAATTGGCAGAGTGGAAACTAATCGATGACTCACATTCATTTCAAAAAGAGAAGGCGCTCGAGCGTTAATCTCCTAGAGCAATTCTGGCATTGAAACCCTTTAGTTTTTGAAAGTATGCTCATTCTAATTATATTTTGTTTTTCATAATCCATCTTGCTTTTATTTTCTTAATAAGATTTTGTAATTTTTCCTATTACCAGTAGTGCAACAGATAGCTACTAAAAATCATAGATATCCCCATCACGTGTAACTTGATATATAGTTGGAGTCTGACTTTCCATTTTGGAAATTTCCGTTCCTACCTTGTAGGTTTTATCTCTTTAATGTATTTATGAAATTCATTTATAGTGATCTCTATATACTTCCAACTGACTTTCATCCCAATATTTAGAGTTAAGTACAATTGTCATAGTCACTTCTTTAATTTTTCCCATGGACTAAGTAAGCAACATCCATTTCATTCTATTAAATAGATCATTTGGCTTGTCTATATCTATATGTGTTAGGATAAATAAAGCTATATGTGGTGGCAAAGAAAATATATATATATATATTTTAAATGTGTCCAGTGTGGAAGATTCTTTGATCTTCTTATGTGACCTCTGTGTTTTCTAGTTTTATCTATATATTAACACACACCTAACATGATTGTTTATTTTCACGAGTTTTCAACTCATTGAAGTTAATTTAAACTGTGTGAAAAGAAGGTGTCGAGACAGAGGAAGATGACCTTTTTGTGAAACTTTTGTCCGTGAGAAGCAAGCCCACTTTGCAGAGGTTGATCTACAATTTCTCTCTAGGAAGAGGGCATCTTTGTAACATGCCTATCCAACTGAAATATTTGTAAGAACATAAATATTTGTAAGATGCTTATGACAATTCAGTATAGTACCAACTGGTATATTTGTAACATGTTTATCCAGTTGATTGTTTTTTTGGCAATGATAAAACAATTTGAAGGTTTCTATATTAGTGGATATTCTTGAAGATGTATTTACAAGTCTGTTGACCCTTGAATCTGTTAGGACCAAAACGACAACGTAACGAGGATGTCAATCCTACTGCATTTTTATATATGTGGTACTCCTCTTTAAGTTTTTCCTGGGGTGTGTATAGTTCAAATGTGGGACTTAGAGAATTTCCGTCGTAATGACTTAAAGCAATACAAAACAATAGAAAATGTTTTTTTTTGTTTTTTGAAATAAAGGTTCCTAGAAAATAGGACCAGGAATCACACACATTAAACATTGAAATTAAGTAAACACAATTTCCTGACATCCAGCATAGTTCAAGATAAAAATTTATGAGCACGTAAAAATAAAAAAAGATGATCGACATGCATAAAGAGAAATAACTTTGCATTCTGAAAATAGGGTTAAAAGGCACCGTCGAGATTGTTCCCGAAGTAGTTTTCTTTGAAATTTATCAAAAAATAATAATGTTTGTTACATATTCCTCGAAATTTAAATGTGTTTGTCATATAGACTGGGATTGGGACTTTCGCGGACCATAAAATAAATAAGTACAAGAAATAGGACTGTAGAAAGAAGAAGTGGGCGACGATAGAGAGCAAGACCTGAAAAGAAGAAATTGGAAGTTACCAGTCTTTGATTAGACATTTCTATTTAAAGAGGTGGAATAACTGGATTGATAAAGAAAGAAGGATGTGATTAGTATAGACTTGCTATGATGGTATATCTCTCCCCCTTTGCTATTTTCTTACTGGTGCCTTTTTATTTCTCTTGTCGACGGTTACTGGAATCGTGCCAACTTCTTGTTGCCCTTCGTCGGTGAACTTGTTGATTTCCCTTTGGAGCCATTCTTCAATGTAGCTTCTCATGGGGGACACATTGATCTCATGCCAAATTTTTATGTTGAAAACCTCGCTTTCTAATTCCCTTAGATCGATAGAAAGATTACGCAGAGCCTGTTCAATTTCTTCATTTTGTACCGAATAGTCCACTAGCCAGTTGTCCACGTCATCCTCATCATATTCAAGGATGTCGTAATTTTTTTATAAAGACAACCCCTTTAAAATATCAACTTGTTCATCGAAGGCTTGCTTGGTTAAGGACAAGGAGTTGAATATTAATTTGGGGTCTTGGACCTCATTGGTACTTCTAGCTAAATCTATTTCAGTGAGCTTTCTGAATAATTCTTATTTATTTGATATGGCTTGTTCACATGATAGGACAATGAGATGTAGGTTCTTAATTTTCTCTTTCCAGTATGAATTTAATTGTTTGATCCAGTTTGGGGAGGGGAGATCTTCTTCTCTTCTTCTCATTTTTGTCATGTTGGTGACATTGATGCCAAAAGGGATGACCATGTCTAGATAGAAACCTTCTTCATTTTTAAAATCCACCTGCAAATATTCCTGGAAGTCATGTGCCCTTTTTCCAAAGGAAGCTATGCTTTTTGATGTTTCCCAGGCTTGAGTAATTATCTCCATTCTTTTCTTGATATTCTTCTCCACATAGCCTCTACACAATGTGAGGAGGTTGGAGGATCCTTTTAACTTGGTTGCAGGGGTGGCAAGCACGGTTATTGCTAAAATATTGGCAAGCAATGGGATAGGAATCAAATCTTCCTCCAATTCCTTGATTCGGTCCTTCAGTCTGGCATTCTCAGCCTCAAGGCCTCCAATGGAATCATCAAGAGCATCTCTGGTTTCTCTGTGAAGTCAGGATATTTAGGAGGGCTGCATGTTCCTAAGGTTAATCTTTGAATGAGATTTCCCTTTCTTATTTCTTACATCTTTCTTTTCAATAATTAATTTTTTATATTCGTTGTAAAAAACAACACTCTGGAATATGAAGGATTCATCTTCGTAAAAAATCTCGGTCTCAACAATTTCCATTTGGGAATATGGTGGATCGTGCCCCCGGGCTAATCAATGTTGCAGAATATGTTATCTAGATCAGTCTCAAGTTCCATGTCTTCACTTTCAGTTCCGGGATCTTCTGCTTGTTCCATGACGTTTTTTCTCTTCTTCCTCACGGGAAGCTTGTGAGAGCTATCAATTTTACCCCGAGGAGGGTTCTTATCTCCTCCTCCGTTTGAAGAAATGTGGGTTGATTTCTTACCGGGGTGGGTCATTGGAGTGATGCTCCAGGACATCGTACTCTTGGGAGTGTCAACTGGGGATTGGACACTCTTATCATCGGGGCCTTTTCCCTGTTGTTTGTACAATTCATTGGTGCTTTGCAATGTCTCTAGGTCGCCAGTGTTAGGAGAAAGAGTGTTGTCGTCATTGTCTCTGTATTCGTTCAGGAGTGTATGGATAAAAGAATTGTTGAATCCAACTTCTTGTAAATGTTCTACAAAAATCCCATTAGGGTCGAACCCTCTTAGCCTTTCAACATATCTTAGGTTCAAGTTGTTGAAATGGCCTGCGAATTCATCAATCTTATTGACGCTCCTGAATATGAAGTCCCCGACTTTCCAAGGCAGAGGAATGAACTACTTTTTTCTCTTCTCATGGAAAAAATGCAACCAGTAGTTGTATTGCCTTGTTATTTATGTAACAAACATTATGTTCGTAATGTGACATGGAAGGAAATAATGATTTTCCTTGGAGCCAAAAATCAGTATTACACTATAATTATCCATTTGTTCAAGTGTCCCCTTCCTATCCAAAAACTTGGTTTTCTGGTCACACATTCAGGGAGCATCCTTTCCTAACAATAAATCTTTGAAAACTGAGACAAATTCATTAAAAACCTCATAAAAACAATGGGAGGCCTTGTGCCTCCACAAGTCCTGGTACCAGAAGCTTACTGGTTCGAATTTATAGTTTACCTTCTTGGACACAAACAATTTTGGATATGGACAACAATTCACTATCGCGAAAACCAAGTAGGATGACATATAAAATTTCTTCTCATGTTTGAATCGTGACAATTGGGAACAAATTTCAATCGAAATCAACTTCCCACAATAAAAAATGGCGTGTTCCTTGACCATGAAATACAAAATATAAAGAATCATGCGGGAAATGCTTGTTGTGGATTCATGTCTCATTATTCTTGTAAACATCTAGACAATTTCCCGAAATGGATTTCTAAATGAACTAACCTGCAAACTTGTGATATCTTTAGGAACTATCGTCGGCTCTTCTAGGAACTCACATAAGAGGTCCAACCCATTATCATGATTTTTTAGGAACTCCTTGTAGTATTCTCCTCTAAAGGTTAATGTTGGCTTCGACAATCTCAACATATTGCAGAAGACCTGAGGTGACAAAGAAATAGGAGAGTGGTATCGCAGTGGAATAATTCTTTGGCTTGAAATATATCTCTTGGCGCACAAAGAAATCACTTCCTTACAGTCAAAGACTTCAGGGATACATCCTACACGAGCAATTCCAAAGGTCCAAATTACTTTGTTCTGGGCGGAAGGGGATGAGTAGTAAGAATATGCCATGGACCATTGGAAGTTATGGTCCTCACGCCCGAAGATGTTCACTATATCTCCATAGAATTATTGTCAAGTTGCTACCATAAGTTGACAAGAATGTTTGTTTGCTCCAGACGATGTTTGAAATGAACACTTGGAAGGGATAATATAACCCTCCACAAATCTTGGTCTAACGTGTGTGAATGGGAAATATCCTCGAGTCTTTCACTCATTAATGACAATATCTACGATTCTTGCATGATGAGTTGTTAGTATTAAAGCTTAATAATTGCATACTTAGAAAGAAGTGTGAAGGTGACGGGGACGGGGACGACGAAGAGAAATTAAGGATTGGAGATTTTGTGAACCCACCAACCCGATGACCTCAAAATACATTCCATGATGTTTGAAATGAACACTCGAAAGGGATAATATAACCCTCCGCAAATCTTGGTTAAATGCATATTAATGGGAGATGTCCTCGAGCCTTTCTCTCATTAATGACAATCTTTAGGGTCCCTCCATGATGAGTTGTTAGAATTAAATCTTACTAATTGCATATTTGGAAAGAAGTGTGAAGGTGGTGGGGACAGGGAAGAGCGATTAAGGAATGGCTAAGTATGGAAAGTAGTCGATCGGGCTTCAAAATAGGGTTACAAGGGATACTCAAAAGAGGTGAGGGCCCGACGGTCAAATTGTATGTCTCAGAAGTTTTGAGTGAAAAATGTGTAACACAGAAGAGGGCATGATGAGGTAGTCCAACGGTCAATTTGTATATCACGGAACTCCGAGTGCTGTTTGTAGGTCACGAAACAATGGAAGTGCAATATTGAGCCCGCTTGTTCGAGAACCTGCAATAAAAAAAGTGGCTAAGTATGGAATAGGGAAATGGTCGGTCGGATTCATTTTTCGCTAATATATTGAAATTTGTAATGGATATCCCATTACCTGGAAATATATTTTGTGCATGATTCTAGACAAGTTGTGCAGGGATAGTGAGTGTGAATGTCTCCTCGAGCCTTTAGTTCATTAATGAAAATATTTATGGTTGTTGCATGATGAGTTGTTAGCATTAAACCTTACTAATTTCATACTTGGAAAGAAGTGTGAAGGTGGCGAGCATGGGGAACAATGATTAGGAATTTGAAATTTCGTGAACCTACCAACCCGACGATCCATGAAAGAGATTCCAAGAAATGGCCAAGTATGGAAAGCGGTCAGACGGGCTTCAAAATAGGGTGACAAGGGATCCTTAGGAGATGCGAGGGCCCGACGGACAAATTATATGTCTTGGAAATTTTGAGTGTAAAATGTGTAACACAGAAGAGGGGATGATGTGAGAGTCCAACGGTCAATTTGTATGTCTCGAAGTTTTGAGTGAAAAATGTGTAACACGATAGAGGGCATGATGGGGAAGTCCAATGATCAATTTGTATATTGCGGAACTCTGGATGTTGTTTGTAGGTCGCAGAACAATGGAAGCGCAATATTGAGCCCGCCTGTACGGGAACCCGCAATCGAAAAAGTGGCTAAGTAGGGAATAGGGAAATGGTCGGTCGGACTCGTTTTCGCTAATATATTGAAATTTGTAATGGATATCCATTACATGGCAAGATCTTTTCTACATGTTTCTGGACAAGTTGTGTAGGGATAGTCAGTGTGACTATCTCCTCGAGCCTTTAGCTCATTAATGAAAATATTTACAGTTGTTGCATGATGAGTTGTTAGCATTAAACCTTACTAATTGCATACTTGGAAAGAAGTGCGAAGGTGGCAGGCATGGGGAACCGCGATTAGGAATTGGAAATTTCGTGAACCCACCAACCCGACGATCCGCGAAAGAGATTCCAATAAATGGACAAGTATGGAAAGCGGTCGGACAAGCTTCAAAATAGGGAGATAAGGGATCCTTGGGAGATGTGAGGGCCCGACGGTCAAATTGTATGTCTCAGAACTTTTGAGTGCAAAATGTGTAACGCGGAAGAGGGGATGATGTGGGAGTCCGATGGTCAATTTTTATATCGCAGAACTATGGGTGTTGCTTGTAGGTCACAAAACAATGGAAGTGCAATCTAGAGCTTGCCTTCATGGGAATCCGCACGAAAAAGTGGCTAATTATGGAATGAGAAAGCAGTCAGTCGGAGTCACGATATAAAGAATGAGTGGAAATGTGAACCTATGAGTCCGCCAACCCACGCACTTAGACATTTTCAGAAAAATGACTAAGTAACCAGAAAGAGAAAGTAGAGGGAAAAATAAATGGGAATTCGGTTAAGTATAGAAGACGGGAAAGAAGGGGATAAAAGAGAGTGGGAAAATATAAAAGGGGAGGGCAATTTTCGAAAGTGGGAATTGGTCTCAAACAATCCCCATTGTTGCAAAATCATCATTTTCTAGTCCAATATTTTATCCACACACTCATTTTGTATTGTGCTTGTATCATTAAAAAGGGTGTGAGCAAATGAAAATATAAAATATAACTTGATTTTTGGCTATAACTATGTATAGTTGATTTACATGCGTTATTGATGTTTGGATTTTGTAGATAACACTAGGTTAGGATAATTTTGCATTCTTACTGTGATAAGGCCTTAAAAAAAGTAGAATAAGTAACATTTTTTTCCAATTCAATTCTCACACAAAAAAATTCTTTGATCCCATAATATTCATCTTTGTTGATT
>SNQJ01S0165324.1:1434-12888 GCA_010110895.2 Picea sitchensis | reverse complement strand
CAAGTTTTTTATATTTAACTTCTTTGCAGCCTCTAAACCTAAGATTAATGCTTCATACTCACATACGTTATTGGTGTAATCTATGTCCCACTGCAAACGATATGAGAAAGGAACAATAAAATTACCTTCAGGTGCTACCAAAATTACTCCGGCACCAGCTCCTTCAGAAGACGAGGTGCCATCGAAGTACATTTTCCAGATACGATTATTGCACAGCTCTTCAGTCAAGGGGATAAGATCTTCCTGCTTCATATCGAGTTCTTCTGGACACCCATCTAAACCATCGTCAAATGACAATATGCAATTTCCCAGATCTTGGTCTGCAACGTAGATGGGAAAATTATTTGGGTTTTGAGGGTCACTGACGGTATACGCTAATCGTGTTTCTCTGTACAAATGGGTAAACTGACCGCTGAAAATAAGGATTGTGGCATATGACATGTCCAATTATAGAGAACCCCCCAACTTGGCTCCCCATGATCTAGATAACAACATACCATATTTGGGGGGAATATCCGCTATAACCACATCCATCAGGATACTCTTTACCGGGACCTGGGCAAGGGTAACTACCAGATCTTTTATCATTCCCATACATTTAACCTTTCTCGAATCAAACGAGTATAGATTTCCATAGGGTCTAGTGATCTGGAGACCCAGCCTCTCCATTATAATTTTGGGCATAACATTATGTGAAGCCCCGGAGTCTAACATACAGTTATGCAATAACTGATCGTGAATATTCAGGGTGATGTAGAAAGGAGCGACGTTGTCTTTGGATCCCTCAAAATGAGGACCAAAGGTGATGTTAGGTCTATCATCTTCCATATTGATAACATCAGACTGACTTTCTCTGATAACATCAGACTGACCCTTTGGATCGTAGACACCCATCACTTTGGCAATCTGTTTCCGATAAGCAGGATTTTTTGCTAATTCTACCAAAGGAATCGGTATTTTAATTTTGTTTAACTCGTTTTCAAGACTGAAAGATGTATTTACCTTATCCGTTTCTTTGTTTGAGACTTCCACATTTTTTCTTTCCGACTTACTTGTCTGGATCGCCTTATCACTCGTATTCTTAGTTGAAGTCGTAACTTTATTTACTGGTTCGGTTTCTAGTGTTTGAGTTTCAACTTTCTTTGCCTCGGACCCTTGAGTTTTGGCTACCTTGGTTTTGTTGCTGGGTAACAAGGTCTCTTCCGAAGGGGGTTCATGAGCTTGGCCCCTTTGAAGGATCCTCTTAGGTTGATCCGTTGAGGTGGGTTTATTTCTTGATCTTAGGTTGTACTTCGGTTGAAACTCGGCCATTATCATTTCTGTTTATGGTTGAGGCATACAGGGATCAGTATGATCACCTTCTTCATCTTCATTAGACGGTTGAGGGGTAATTAAAGATTTCTCATAGTCTTCCCTGGTCAAAAATGGCTGTGAACATTCATCACCAAAACACGCGACTTCATCTTCCGAATCTCCGAGCTCTTGGAAGTCATTTGCTCCGATAAAATTTTTGTTCTTTAATGGAGCTTGTATTCTTTGATCTTCGTTCTTTATTTGTTTTTGTTGATTTTGGGGATTTGGGTTTTTCCTGAAATCCTTTTTATTTGAAGAATCAGCTTTAGCCTGGTCCAACTCCATCCTAGAGATTTTGTTAGACAGTTCTTTGATTATTCGGGCTATATCATCTACTCTGTCATCAGTGTATCTGTTTGACCCTGAGGGACCCGCTGGTTCTCTATAGCGTCTATTTTCATGGTTGACGGTTTCTACTTTAGCCTTTAATTTACCTGAAGCCATCATATTAGATTCTATTTCGACAACATCGTCTTGCATTCTATTTAGGGTGGCTCCTCTTCTTTCTCACAAAAGTAGTGAAAATTCAGGTTCGAAATCTCCCACGAAGCTTACTTTGGCTGAGGGTTCAGAGGGTTTCACTGCGACTGGAATCTTATTATAGAGTTTGTTGAATCTCAGAATAAATTCCATAACCGTTTCTGAGTTCTTTTTCTTTAGTGACCCAAACTCGGTAAGATAATATAAGTGATATTTCCACTCTCCCCATTGTCTTAGGAAAGCATCTTCCAAGGCATCATATGATAGGATAGAAGCTGCAGGTAGGCTCCGAAACCAAGTTTGGACCGGTCCTTCAAAGGTCTGGACAAGGAGTCTCGAATAGACGTCTTTGTTCTCGATACCACATATGTCTATGAATTGGTCGAAGAAATTTATATGCTCGGCTGCGGTTAGATCTCCCTCCCCAGTGAACTTAGGAAGATTTTTGATGTAGTTTTTAGGTAAATCATGGAGGGGAATGGGTAAAACCAGGGGAGCATATCTCGCTGCCACTTTTGCAAACACTCTGGGAGGAGGGACAACATTTCCTTGACCTCCGGCTCCTCCACCAGGAGCGCCTCCACCACCTCCTCTGACTCCTTCCATCAACTCGGGTGTAGAGAATGAATGTGTGACAGGCTTTTTGGAAACAGGTGAGACTGGGGAATTTTGTCGAAGAAGAGCTGGTAGGTCAACCGACAATGATCTTTCTAAAGGACCCTTTCCCTTATTTATAGATGGAAAAGTCTGAAAGGTCTCACTCCTAAATTCAGAGAAATTTGTTTTCGGATCTTTGGTATCAAAAAGGAGACTGGATGAAATATAAGGTTCTGAATGGCATCTAGTCTTTAAAGGTGGGTTTTTAGGCTTATAAACTGTAGCGATTGACTCAAACGAGCCTCTCGCTCTTAAAAAATTTTCAGGATTATTAACAGGCGTAATCAGCTTGCCATCCGGGTTCTGTCTGGTACTCTTCCTACCAGAAGCCAGTTTATGTTTTCGTGGAGTCGCCAAGTGAAATATTTTAAAAAAGCTTTAAAACTGTGTGCACTCTATGTTCACTATCAAAGAGTAACACTATCAATGAAATAATTTGTCGTTTTCCCATGGAAAAGATTTCGTAACTTCGGTCCCTGGCAACGACGCCAGAAATATGTTGTTCCTGAGTCTGTACTAAGGCTTAACGTACAGTGTCAAGGCATCCGAAAGTATGTGAAAGATGAATACGAGGATAAAGTCACCTTCGGTATAAGAAACTAGGGAAAATTTCTACGTTCTCGTCGTCTAGCTTCCAACTGCTCTTGAGCAATTATATCTCGCTCAATGGCTGCCCATGAACGCTCGAGTTCTTCCCATGTGTTAGCAGTTTTAAGGATTGTATCGAAAAGATTTAAAGCAATATGTGTTTGATTAGATAGCCCGGGTTCAATATTAGGTTGCGTAGCTGCAGGTACAGTCATTGAGGAACAATAATCGTAGAGAAAAATTTAAAGAGGGATTTTAGTGCTGTTCAATTTGGTCGAAATAAAGAGAGATTTTTACGTTTTCTGAACTAAATAAAGATTTTCAAAAGAAGGCCCTTTCCCGTAACTGCATTATAATTTAATATAAAAGTACGATGCGAAAGAGAAACATTTAGCTGCGTATAACATGAAGTTCCTGTCAAAAGAAAAATCACATATAAGCAGAAGAAGAAAATAGTGAGAAAATAATTGACGTAGCAAAAATTAAACGTAGAATTCTGCAAATGCGAATTGGTCTTACACCCGCTGATAGCCGGTGCAGAGGAAAAACAATAGACAAAGACAGAAAACTAGAATTCTTTTGTTATAGTAGTGGTCGTACTAAATTATAACAAAGCACATCAGTTATGAATGAGTGAAATGGAACGAAACATGAAGTACAAAGAAGCAAACTTGATAATACAGTCTAGACGGAATCGAGAATCTTCAAATTGCTTGTATATTAACTTCTTCCAATGTAAAACTCTATTACAATCGATACCAAAAAGGTCCAGCCCTTTCATTCTCTTTTTGTGGTATATTTATACAAATTGGCAGATCAGTTTAGAAACTCAACTGTTTCTCTCGTTCAGTTACAACCGAAAAGAGCGAAATCGCTCTCTTTTCTCCTATTCTATTTTCAAATGGCGCTAGGTGCTTGTATTTGCGTGGATTCAGTGCACATGATACATTTTTCCACAAACTGGGACACAAGCTGCGAGGGTTGCGCTTGATAGCTGGCCTTGGCGAAATAGCACTCTCGGGCCAACCACGACAGCTTATCTCCCATTTTTGCATCAACGATGTCAAGGGCACTCAGTTGTGCACTAGGTTGAATTAAGTTTTTGTCAACTCGAGCCATGTCCACCCTGTCCATCTTGGAGATATCCGTCGAATCTCTTTCATTCTTCTCTTTCAGGTCGAGGGAAATCTGCTCTATATTCATTTTCCTTAATGTTTCTGAATCACCTCCACTCTCCATACCTAGCAGCTCACCATCAATAGTATTGAAGGATTCTTCTAATGAATTCGTTACTTTTTTAGCCTGGTCCTTGCTTAAGGTAATATTATGTTCCCAATATTTTAATAGAATGTTACCTCTAGTTTGTTCAGCAATGGTGAGTCCGAGAGAACCTGCGGAAAATCTATTGTTAGTAGCTATCACCGCCTCTTGAAAGGCGACTCGAGCTTCTTCGGCTTTCTTTTCTCTGACGGTCAGATTCTTGGAAATCTGATTCTGCTGTACAGAAGAGATCCTACTTCGAATATCGATCGCTCAGGATTTAAACCCCTCTATGTTGATCACCTTTCTTTCTGCAACCTCTAACTGAACCTGTAGCTCTGTGATCATATTCCTCTGCTGACCAGCCTGCACCCGACCTTCTCAGATCACCGAATGTGCTTGCTCCAACTTGACTTTGAGCGTTTCTATCTCATTTTTATCAGCCAATTTAGCCTGTTCCATATCTGTGTTGGCCTGGCCCTTGGCATTTTCTGTTGCTGTATCCAACCTGGCCTCGAGGGTCCTGATGAGGCGATTCTTTCTTTTTAATTGGTGATTCATCTGCCCAACTGAGAATTGATTCGCCGAAGCGTAGGCGCCCAGTGTTCCAGCGATTTCAGTAGCAAGCTGGTCACTTTTCTTGCTCTTGCCATCTGTCATGATTTTGTATTTTTTAGCAGTGGACTCTCCCTCTTGATAAAATTCTCGCTTCACTACAACTTTTCTCTTTTTGTCAAAAAAAAACTCATTAGGAGGGAGTTCCTCTGCCCTTATAGGCCTCAGTTCTTCACCAAATATCCATCCCTCGCTAACATCTCCTTGTGCCGACTGCAAGGGTGTGACAGAGGAGATGGGTTTTCCTATTTTCTTTGTTGATTCTTTTGTAGTATTGACAGGGTTCTGTTCTTTTGGAGTATTTGGGGCTTCTTTTTCAGTCTCTGCTATCTGCTTTCTCGGTGGGTCTAGAATTTTTCCTTCAGCCTCCGAACTCTGTTTGCTTGGAGGGTCTGGAGTTTTCCCCTCAACCTCCGAACTCTTTTTGCTTGGCGGGTCTGGATTTTTTCCCTCAGCCTCTAAACTCTTTTTTCTTGGAGGGTCCGGAGTTTTTCCCTCAACCTCCAAACTCTTTTTGCTTGGAGGGTCTGGAGTCTTTCCCTCAGCCTCTGAAATCATTTTGCTTGGAGGATCTGGAGTCTTTTCTTTTGTTTCGGGATTACTCGTTTGCTCCTCTTCCGGTTGTTGTCCAGGGATAGATATTACCTCTGTAGAATCTTCAGCATTTTTATCTTTTGTCTCGGCAATGGCCAAACCTCCCAACACCATGGGAAGACATATTCACCTATGATCTTGGAATCTTAACACAACTGTTGTGTCTTCGGGTGCTAGCGATTGGATCCGGGCTAACACCTCTTCATAAGATTTCGCTCCTCGGAAAATGTCGTCCGAGGGGGAATTCTCATGTTCGAATCTCTTAAGCCCAACATGATACAGATGATTGCTCACAATTTTTTGTGGGTCATGTTTTTTAATCTCAATGGAGGCCAACTTTAGGTCCTCCAGGGTAGCAGCCTCGGCTTTGGCATGCCCGAAATCTAATAAAGAATATGAATTCATTCGAATGGGAAAATATGGCCATACCTTCTTTGAATATCCCTTGAGTTCCTTGCTTACGCCCCCAATTACTGTTTTCCATGCAACTTCTCGACAAGCTAGTTTATCGGGAATGAGCAAAGGTAGCGCATGAGGGGGAACAGAAGCCCCGAAAATTCTGATGTATGAGAACTATGCTTCTACATACCAATCTGTGATGCCACTCAGACCTGTTGAAACTCTATCCAATATGCGAGGTGGCGGGCGACCAAAAATAGTGATGTGCAGGGGCACCATCACCCAATTGAAAATCTCATATGGGAACTTCCCTGCTTTATTTTCCCATAATTTATCATGGTATTCATGCACTGGTTTTTCTTGGGTTGGGTTCCAAGCCCAACTCATCAAGGGGAAAGGCGTCATGGAGCATATCGCATCCATGATATATGACGACATGTAAAACGTTGAGGGTTTCCCACCTGCCTTTTTCTCCCGATACTCTATGACCCTGTTGGCCAAGCTGTCTGAGAGCATCTTTGCCCAATTGAATGAGCAACCTTCAGCGACCCGAAATATGAGAGGCACCCAAGAGATATAGAAATGTGAGGTGTCTTCTCGCCCGAATAGACAACATGTCATCATGGCCACATACTTGTACTATGGCTCCAAAGAAGAAATAGAATAGATGCCCTGCTCATTTGTCTTGAATTTCGCGGCCCGCGAAACCGAGTCTTTGATCAAACCAGGCATGGTTTTGTCGTATTGAATGCACTCTTTTTCCTTGAATTCTTCCAAGAAATCCACACCATATGTATATTCATATGTTGAAGGCAGCTTATACATGCTTTGTAAATGCTCGGGCCGGAAAGTTCCAATAGTCACTCGCTGACTGTTCATAATTGTTCTGGTGGGCAGGTCCACATGATCCAAAGCCCAGCGGATCATGTTGTAGTAAGGAAGCAACCAGGGCCTGGTTTCTATTCTGTGCATCCCGGACTGGACGACTATCTTATATTTGGTGTGCAAATTGTCTCTTTCGTTGTCGTCAGAATCGTCTGAGTAATCAACTAATTCTGCCTGCAGAACATTGGACACATGCGACCAGTCGGGAATTGATTCGATACTTCGGGGTGAAGTATCGGAGACATTGTCTGAGCCCTGACTTGTAACTTCAACATTTTCCTTCGTCACTTTCCGCGGAGACATGACTGAAGCTGGCGTTTTCGCTCTTCTGTGATAAACCTGCGTATACATGCAGAAGTTAATTCACTTGGAAAATGACGAGCTCTACTTGCTTATGAAAAAAGTTTTCATTATAACAAAATGAGACTCCCGTATATATTTGAAACTTCTGTACTCTCCGTAATAAGTCCGTCCAATCGTAATTAACAACAAATTGATTGTGTAAAAACCCGATCTTATTTATTCGTAGATTCACCCTAATTATCTATTAATGTCGTCAATGTTTGGCGGCTTGCCAGTCAGTCGGAGTATGGAAAGCAAAAAGTTACCTCGGGAAATGTGCAAGCCTCGATGCGTGGGACCTATCTCGTTATATTTTAAAATATTCAAAATATAGCAACGTTAAAAAATCTTCTCGCTTTTCGCTGCATCGGGGATTTCCTTTTAACATTTTAAGTTTCCAACTCGCGAGACTGCGAGTACCGATTTTGATTTAAAAGATAATCGTGATTTAAGGCATGATTAATTTCCTAATCATTTTACTCGTTGTATCACGACTCAGAACTTCGAAGATAAAATTTTGGGAGATTAGTATGCCGAGTCACGAGAATGCGAGATAGTGACAATTAAGACTTAATTAGGATTAAGAAAACTTGGATTAAGTGACTAATTAATCATACTATAATCACATCGCGGTTTCGTGAGTCGGAGTTTTAGACACCATGATTTTCGAAAAGATAGCGCCGAGGGACGAACCGCCGAGACTCATTTTAACTATGGTTAACTTTTTGCTTTTAGTTTTTTACCAAGGTTAACCCATAAGTATCTCGTGTCCTCGGCTCTTGGGATTGTAAGGAAAAACATTTAAGTTTGACTAACACCGAGGCGCGAAACCCCGACGACGTCCTATCATTGAGTAAAAAAAAAAACTTCACTCGGCTTACTGTCTAGAGTGCAAACTTAACATGAGTTCGCCATTTCGCGACTCGGGACGTGAAAAATCAAAAATTAAGGTATCCGACTTGCGAGATCCTGAAATAGAGCAAAAAGATCAGATCATTATTACGAAAGCGGATTTGTTTTAAGTGGAGAAAAAGCATTGCTGCTTATTTGACCAGGTTGTAGGATTTTTTAAAAATCCCGAGGGAGGAAATATCAAAAGGCCATATTTAGAAATCAAGTATCAAAGACTTAAAATTGTGAAGGGTTATAATAAATTAAGGGCGGCTCCAACACCAGGTGTGAAAATTTCATGTGTAATAGAATGCCCCCTACAGTGTGAGATCAGAAGAGAGAATGATGGCCAAAAAAATTTACAAACATTTAATGCAACGGTGTGGAGTTGGAGAACCTGGAAGAAGTTGCAAACAACCATCAAAAAATACTAATATATGTTCCATCTCCGAGGCAGGCATACCTATGCTCGAAATATGAGATGACTCAAAGAACGTCTACCGATCAATATACTATGGATCCATGAAAAATATTGACTAAGGATATGGCCACCAAATATACAATGTGGATCCATACCTCCATGACATGAACTGATCGTAGCCATGAAAAATACATAGTGGAGCTACGAGATGATAAAACATAGCCACAAACCAATACAATGTGGATCAATGTGAAAATATATATATCATCAGGCTCAAATGATCTCCTTCGCAACCTGGGAAAAGAAGATAACACAGTGAATGCTCAACCCAGGGTCTTCGTCCCAATCCCGATGTTGTACAAATCTAGCCATGTGAATAGATGTTTTGATGTCAAACATGGTAGAAACCACTTGATTACCGGTCATTGAGGTAAACCATTAAAAATTGTGAGGAAAATCACCAGTGATGTCAATGACTCCCAAGGTAGCTTAGTACATTCCAGCGAATGTGAATAAATGAGCCGAATTTGAACATTCATGGAATCATTCGATCAGAGGTCAATGATGAAAACCTATGGTAGAAGGCGAGAAGCCTTCCATTGAGGCATGCATGTCCCAAGGTGCTAACTAGTTTCTAAGTCTAATTCCTGGATGATGTGTTGAAGTCGACAGGAAGAGACTCGTTGAAGGAGGGCCTTGATGTATCCCACATCAATGACACGAAACTGACATAGGAAAGTGATGTAAGATGGTGAATCAAATGAGTATGGACTCATAGAGGAAATGGAAACTGGTAATACTACATATGGATAGTTTAAAGTGAAACTTCCCTTGAACATGATGAGGCACGACAACTGACTTGGAAACATTGACTCAATGAGTACCAAAATGTAATGTGGCGACAATAAGAGCACTCTTCGACTGGAAGAAAAAGTATGGTGACACATGGAATTGGTATGATCCAGAGACAAGCAGATTACACAACTGTAAGATGATATGCAAACAGGTTCCATGTTCAAGGGTGATAAAAGATGCCATAAAGGATTCTCAAAACTTGACCCACTTCCTTCAATTTTTTCCCCCACCCAGATAGATGAGTACCTCTTTTTAATTTAATGAGCTCGAGGAGGATAAAATATGCTCGATATAACTGACCTTCGGTAAGTTCCTCTTCCTTTGTTTAATGAACTGGAAGAAGTAAGGGTTTGGTCCCATATGGTCCCTTCAATGTATGATTTTAGCGAGTCTAGAGAAGGAAAACTCGATGGTTTTTCATGTTTAGAGAGTCTGAAAATAACTTAAAGGAGACTCCGTGGTTTTCCTTTTTTGTAATTTTAGTCTCGCGAGGATGAAAAAGAGATAAAATACCACTCAAAAGACACCCTTTCAAACCTTTTAACGAGTGTTAAAGGAAGAAAGATCACTCGATGTTGGCACAGGGGAAAACCCAGGGTTCAACGCTTCAGCAGCACACCAACAAAACCCTAAATACTAGCCCTTTCAACAACATCTTCAAAGAATATGTTGTCTCACCTGAGGTAGAGGCAGGGGGGGTTGCAGGACTCAGATGTCTACAACCTAGCTGGGACACAGATTTGGTTCACCCCCAGCACGGGACTACGTCCACCAAATCTTCTCTTCTCTATTGTCTTCTTTCAATATTCTACAAGCACAGAGTCACAAGAACCCACTCCGCATAGGACAAGAGATATGTGCACACCTCACCAGATTCTTCTTCCCCGAGCTAGGTTTAAGCACAAAGCCTTCTTACAATCTGCACACAAGCTTCTTACAATCACTTGTACTTAGCTTTGCAAGTTCTTAACACACAATATGCACAAAGCCTCTAGCTCCGCACTAAGCCACTAATATTCACTACTAATTTACTTATCACACTTGATCTAGGTGGATATTGATGGCCACCCACCTTTTCCGAATAGCTCAAAACAGTTTTCTGGCAATTTTGGCAGTTTACTATTTTTAACAGGTTTTAACTTCTAGGGCCATTTTGAGGGCCTAAATGAAGTTTTTTTTAGATCTAGGTTCTCAATGATATACAAAGGAATTATTGAGCCCCAAAAATTAATCTCCTCGACGATACCTTTCCAACGAGCTATTATACACCTAAAACGGAGATCGTATGCAAAAGTTACGACCCCAGGAAGTTGATGTACTAACTTACCCAAACGGGGCCCACACGACTTTTGGTGCTTCATCTCCCAGGGTTAGGTTTTTGGATGTCTATGGTTTTTTGCATTCATGTTTATTATAAAAATCCCTTCAGAGCCTCATTTTACTCATCTTCTTGCAAATGCAAGTAGCCATCACATCTCTTCTGAGAGATAAGCTACCACCATTCTAGCAAGTCTTTCACTCTGTATTTTTACAGTCTCTTTACATTTCTTTCATTAATAGAAATCGTGTATTAATGTATCTCTATGTTTATGGTTGCATCTATGATATATTTCAGTTATATTATTGAATATATTCGATATCTCTATGCATTTCTTTATTATATCTCCGATCTCATTTCGTGCCGAAAATAATTTGGATCAGCAGTATCAGAGCAGGTTGTTCTTGATCATTTTTTTCAGTGCATTTCCCTGACGAGGTCCGAGTATAACAAGTTGGGTCTCAAGTTTGTCTCTCTTGAGGACAATCTCTCTCACACACCCAAGAAACCCTCAATGGTGGAACAAAATAAAAATGACGGGGTAGACGATCCTATCAGTCTATTGCTTGAGCAAGCTCTCACGTGACAGAGGGATGAAATGATGGAGAATTTTTCCCACATCCTTCAACGCCTACCGATAGAAACATGCACATCTTCATCAAGCGACCACTTTGGAGGCACCTCTCCTTTTAAGGTACAATTTAATTTTGATATTCTTGTATTTGAAGGATAGATAGATGTAGAAGCCCTAGACAAATGGTTAAATCTGCTAGAAGGTTATTTCTCTGTTCACAAA
>SNQJ01S0165318.1:11799-32905 GCA_010110895.2 Picea sitchensis | reverse complement strand
GACCATCGGTCCAACATGATTGAGGTTGATGGTAAGATTATCAATCAACCTATTGCAATTTTAATTGATTCAAGAACAAGTCATAGTTACATTGCCCCTTATTTGGTTGAAATATTTGATTTGAAAATAAGTAAGCATGAGAAATCATGGTTGGTTGAGTTGGATAGTAGAACTAAAAGGAAAATTATTTTGTCAATGTAGGATTTTAAGCACAAGCCAAGATCTAGTTGCAAGAAAAAACTACACTAGTAAAATTTCAAGAAAAATAGAGAAGAAAGAATGAAATATTTCTCGAAAAGAAAATATTTTTGAAAAACCAATTCATATTTCATGTATATATTAATGCTTGACATGAGGACAATATATAGATTCTCTGGGGATAAATGCACATAAGGTTGGGGTTCTTTGTGCATGCACTAATTAGATTTAATCAATCCTTAACTAATCAATACCATGGGTCAATACCATGTATCAATACCATGGGTCAATACTACGAGTCACTAAGTGGTAAATTATGGTAAATGGTAAGTTTGATTCCATTAATAATAAAGGAAATGGCCACTTTCTAAGGGGATTAGTTATCCATATCCAATGTGCATCAGTTGTCGTCAACGACATATGTTAGAATTACTATAAATAACATTGCTAAAAATAAGCAACCCCATAAATTTAGAATGGATTAAAATAGACATGGATGTCCCTTGAAAAGTGGAATGTTGTGCTTGTACTCCAACACCCCCCCTAAATCACAGCCTGGGAGTAGGCATGATGTATGAGTCTCAAAAATTTTCAGCCATATTAGGTACTCATGTACAAACACATTATGCAAAAAATAATATGACAAAGGTGAGGTAAAGAGGGAAAACCCAATGGGAAGGAACCCCCCCCCTCAAAATATAATGCATATTACTATGCAGTTGCTATGAAGAAGTTTGGTGTTTCAGAGAAAAAACTACATCATGTATATATCCTTGGATCTATCTTGTCCCATCATGTGAGAATCCATAAGATACTAGTTGAGCATTGTAAATTCTTAAAATAGCAGTGATTTCTCATGGAGTACCAAAAAAATGATAACTAGGGCTCTGTGACTTGACAATTTCTTCCACTAGCTCACTAATTTCCTGTAAAGTATGATTTTCCCTCCCTAGCTTGTGATTTGGATTTGAGATAGGTTTATGATGGTATTATAAATCATATTTTGAAATCTGATTCAAAGAATGTGTAAAATCATCTCAAAGATATTCCTTTGGAGGAGGTGAGAAAGGTGCAATAGGTTCCTCTTGGAGTGCATGCAAGGGGCCTTACTCGAACTTGTCATCTAATTTTTCTCTACTTTCTTCATTTTCATGTGTTATAAGAGTAACATAATAATATTTAGGAACAAAATGAGAAAATGTATACAACTTGGAATGATGATCCACCTCCCCAATTGCAACCCTGGAACCATTTTCTATCTTTGAAATTATCACCGAATTCAGAGTGAAATCAACTCACTTGCTTGTAACTGAGTGTGTAATATGGTATATAGATAGGATATTCATGGAGATATTTGGAACATGTAACACATTCTTAAATCATCCATAAACAAGGTCCACAATCCCTTCTTTGCACACTCTCATAGGTGTTTTGTCTCCCATCAACATAGGAGGTATAGTGCAAGGTACCAAGGAAGGAAATTGATTCTTTGATGCAACCATATGGTTAGAGGCACCTGAGTATAAGATCCATATATCATATGATGAAGAAATAATAGTCAAAACATGAACCTTACCTTGATCCTCTAGTGGCTTGTCTTCATGAGCCTTCTTTTTGACACTATTCGATATGCAATCTACAAGGTTGTGTTACTAAAGTACTTTCTCCATAATATGAAATGTATTCACCATACATGAACTCTTAGGATGAAACCATTTGTTACAATAGATGTAATGTTTTCTCTACTTAGACTTTCCTCCCTTTGATTTCAATTTATCCTTAGAGGATTCAATGCTTTCTTCATCTATGTGATCAAGATCACTTGATTTCTGCTTATTGTTAGTGCTATCATCATGCATTGAAAGAGCATGGGCCTTGGATCTCCTGAGACCCCGTTTGAATGAGCTTATTCTGCTCATGAATGAGTGGTTCTATGAAGTCATCCATAGAGGGCATATTCTAATATTTCCCCATAGAAATCCTTGTAGCGTGGAAAGAATAAATAAACACATGGCCCTAACTTTTAAATAATTGAGAGGATAAGTTGCTCCTCTTTCCTATCAATGTCACAAGCTTTATCCCATTGAAGCAAAGTATTGAACTTGGAAAAGTAGTATTGTAGGGTCTCAAATTTTCTTGGGCTCAAATATATGGGCTCATTCTCCAATATATTTCCGCTTAGTTCATCCTACTTTCCAAATAATCCATCCAAATTAGTCCATACTTCGTTGGGAGTTGAACAAGATGAAACATGAAAGAGAAAGTCTAGAGAGATGGACAAGCATATAATCCCATAGGTCTCATCCATTATATTGAATTACTTTTCCTTTTCTACAACTTAATTGGGTTCAACTTCTATCCCCATAGTGACCCTGTAAATCCCCTTACTCCTTAGTAGAAGTATGATCTTGGGTTTCCATTCAAAGTAATTGAATGGGGTAAGAATCACTGATGTAGATGGTTGTTCCATTCTCTTTGGGATATTCAATATTTTAAAAAACCTACAATATTATGTTATTTTTCCTCAAAATCCACTCTAGTGATCTGATACCATGTAGGATTTTAACCACAAACCAATATTTAGTTGCATGATGAAACTACACTAGTAAAATTGCAAGAAAAATAGAGAAGAAAGATTGAAATAACACTCAAAAAGACAATATTTTGAAGAACCAATTCATATTTCACTTGTATGTTAATGCTTGACATGAGTACAACATATAGACTCTCCAGGGAGAAAATCACATAAGGTTGGGTTTCTTTGTGCATGAACTAATTAGATTTAGTCAATTCTTAACTAATTGATACCATGGGTCAATACCATGGATAAATAACATGGGTCAATACCATGACTCACTAAGTGGTAAATGATAATTTTGACTCCATTAATAATAAAGGAAATGCACACTTCCTAAGGGGCTAAGTTATCCATATCCAATACGCATTAGTTGTTGTCAATGCCATATGTTATACTTTCTATAAACAACACTTCTAAAAATAGGAAACCCCTTAAATTTAAGAATGGATAAAAATAGACATGGATGTCCCTTGAAGAGTGGAATGTTGTGCATGTACTCCAACACTCAAACATTTCCCATCAGTTATGTATGGTGTTTGAGATATTGTAGATCTGAACTTAATACCACTTGGTTCATATGATGATCTTATTGGAATGGATTGGTTGTATGCACATCATGATATCCTGGATTTTCATTAATGGACTTTCACTGGTCTTGATGAAGAAGGAAAGTAGAGAACAATGAAAGGAATTCCCATACCCATTTCTATAAGGGATATTTCATCCATACAATTGAAGAGATACCTCCAGAAAGGGTGTCATTTGTATGTAGCTCATGTGGAAGAGACAGGAAAGTGTATAAGTCCAAATCTTGAGGAATTTACAGTGCTACAAGAGTATGCATATGTATTTGGGAAAATACTAGGTTTATGACTAAAAACAGATACTAAATTGTCTATTAATTCAATGTCTAGAGATACTTCAATATCTAAGACTCCATACATAATAAGTACACCCAAAATGGAGGAAGTGAAAATGAAATTTAAATAATTGTTAAAGAGTCTCTCCATGGGGAGAATTAGTACTCTTTGTAAAGAAAAAAGATGGGACTTTGTAGCCATGCATTTATTTTAGATAAATGAACAAGGTTCATGTGAGAAATAAATATCCTTTACCAATATTTGATTACCTATTTGATTGGATGAGAGGAGAAAATATATTTTCAAAGACAGATCCGAGTTTGGGCTATCATTAGATAAGGATGCTGACATCAATAAGAAAAATTTCAGAACCATGTATGGGCACTATGAATTTGTAGTGGTGACATTTGGACTAACAAATCCACTAACTACCTTCATGTGCTTAATGATTGGAATATTTGGAAATTACTTGGATAAGTTTTCCATTGTATTCCTAGATGACATTCTTGTTTATTCAAAGTTAGAGGAGGAGCATGAAGAGAACTTGAGGTTAGTACTACAATTAATAAGAGAGCATCAACTTTATGAAAAGTTAAGAAAGTGTTCCTTTTATTAGAGGCATATTTATTACTCGGGACACATAATATTTGAGGAAGGAATAGTAGTAGATCCAGAAAATATTGAAGATATTAAGGAATGACCTACACCTAAAAATGAAACCGAGGTAAGATTATTTATGGGGATTGCCAGATACTACTGAAGGTTCATAAAATGATTTTCTAAGATTTTTCATCCCATTAAATCTTTACAGAAGAAGGGAATTAAATTTGGATGGAAAATGAAGAGTAAAGAAATCTTCTAGCTATGAAAGGAATTTCTTACTAGAGCACCCATTCTTAAAATTGCATATCCAAATGAATATTTTGTGGCATGTATAGATACTTTAAAAGAGGCACTTGGTGGATTTGTTACTCAAAATGGGGAAGTGATCTGTTATGAATATATGAATCTTAAGGAGCATGAAAAAAACTATGTCACACATGACTTAGAACTTGCTATGATAGTTCATGCACTAAAATGTGGAGACATTACTTGATGGGGAGAAAGTTCGAGTTAAGAACTGACCAAAGTGGTCTAAAATATTTATTTGAAAAATGGACTTTAAATTCCAGGAAAACAATATGGTTGGAATTTCTCAATGAATATGACTTTGATATTAAACACATTAGATGGAAGGAGAACAAGCTTGTTGATGCACTCAACAGAAGAGTACATGCAATGCATGATATGGCCATTATTATGCACAAATCTGATTTGGGAAACATGATTCTTGAGGTTGTTACCTCCAATGAGAATTATCTTTAGATCAAAGGAGGCTTATAGAAAGATAATGTATGAAAGAATTATGAGGGTTATAAGTTGGAAGACAATGACATTCTTATGCATAAAAATAAAATTTATGTTCCTAATTCTTATGAATTAAGGAAACTAGTTTTAAAAGAAATGCATAATGTTCCATATGTCATGCATATTGGTTATCATAAGACAATTGAAATAGTAAAAAGTCAATAATTTTAGCTAGGAATGAAGAAGGATGTGGCTGATTATGTAGCTAGGTGTATGTAATGTTAAAGAGTAAAGGCTAAGCATAAACATCCAATAGGTTTGCTACAAAAATTTCCAATTCCAAAGTGGAAATGAGAAGTAAATAATGTAAATGAATTGTAAATTTGGGACTAGTGTGGAGCTCAAGGACAAGACCTAACTACCCTCTGTGATACTTCAGGCTGACAACTTTTGTCTTGTTGGCCATACCCTCCATGCTTCCATTAAGGGGATAGTCGATGTTTCAACCACCAGTCCTTATTTCATTAACTGATTTCTCCTTGGGATTAGGACGAGGCCTAATGCCTAGGTTGTTTCCATGCGCTGCTCTTAGATTGGGCCCTATATAATCACGTGATTGCGGAAGTTTCCAAGGGAAGTTTGGATGCACACTGCTCCGACCCCCGTAATCCATCACCAACTTCCATGTACCTCTTTATCCATACCATGGTTTTGATTGTAGGACCACTCCAGGATTTTAGCGTTCAAGCATTTTCTGTCCCTGTAATGAAGTGTGGCCGTCGATCTTGTTGCAATTCACGATTTGGGAAAGCCCCTCTTTTTTTTTCTATGCGCCGCTATTGGATGGACCATATATCAACACGTGATTGTTGTTTCCTATGCATGAAACCAGGTCTTCGAAATCCTCTGTGTGACTTCAGGCCAAAAATCACGAGGTAGACTCCTTCTTTAGCTAGATCTGACTATTCGAGCATGAGATATATAGAGTCATATCTCTGAGCTCTATTCTTTATCCCCTCAAATGGAGGAATTGGGATTTCTGAGTTTACTAGAGAGCCAAAAAAAAAAAATTTGAAGTTTTAGCTTCTCATGTGATCGGGGGCTGAAAACCAGGCGCTTCGGGTCTTCGGGATTTGGGTGTTTAGACGCTGAAGGTCTCAATTTCTCAAAATATTCGAATGGACAAATAAAATAATTATTTCAAATATTTACGGTACTCGTTGATTTGAGAATGGCGGTCCATAATTACTTTGGGACTTCGAGCTTTCCGGTGATACTGCTGCAAATATCAACGGTTCTTGTTTATTTGAGATCAATGATCCACAATTACTTCGAGAGTTCGGGCTTTTGGGATTTTTAATGCATAGTTCTTACAATCCTCCGGAGTGTCATATCTTCAAAGTGAGACATATGCCTCCACGTTTCCTCTTGTTTTGGACGACCAAGATTCACTTCGGGAGTTCGAGCTTCGAGAGTTTTCTTCTTCTTTCTCTCGCAATCCTTCGAAGTGCTGTATTTCCAAAGTGTTAGATATTCCTGCATGTGGCCTCTTGATTTGGACAACTGATATTTACTTCAGAACTTCGGGTAATTCTTGCTCTAGTGCTTCACTCCACAAACCTTCCAAAGTGATAAGTCTTCGAAGTGAGAGATCTGGTGCCGCGTGTCCTTATTGATGGATGGTCCAGATGAACTCTGGGCCTCAGGCCTTCGAGACTCCTTTACTCACTCAACTTCGGATTCCTTCTTTCGGAGTACGATATCTCCTAAAATGTGTCCCTTTCTTGAAGATCAATGACCATGAGTGATTGCAGAGACTCAACTCGCTCACTCTTTAATTTCCTTCCCGATCTCAATAAAGCAAAGATGCTAGTTCGTAGCAGGATCGATATGCATCGTTGATATATTGATCTAGAAAGATTAATGATCTTGAGTGATTGCAGGCTCACAACTTGCAGAAACTTTAATTTGCTTCCCGATCCCCATAATGCCTCCCCACCGTCGATCTCTCTTCAATGATATCATATGGTTGTGACTTAATCTTTGCTTGATCTGGCGACTAATCTTGCTCTCACTTAGATCTTAAGGCTAAAAATTGAACTTGTTTGTTTTCTTGTATTTCAAGCCCAAAATGGAATGCTCTGAATGATGCATATTGCTCACAGTTTTTCCTTGCGCATACAACATACTTGATCGACCTGCCTTTATCAACCAGAAGAGGAAAAAATTATAGGAAGGAAAGAATAAAAGAGAGAGACATGGCAGAGGTGTAGACCTAGGTCTTAACAATAACCACATATGACCCATGACAACTTCATGTGATAAAATTGGCTCCACCGAGGATGGGATACTCCCTGTGAGATGTCAAGAACAAGTAGCTCCAGTGGCTTATCCTAGGGATATGGGGTCACTTCTTCAAATACTAAAAGCAAACTGAAAACTAAAAATCTTACACACATTCTTATTTATATACAAGAACCTACTCTAACTGACCTTTACAATTCTCAGGTGACAAAAACATTCCACCATAGCCACCCAAACTGTTTGGTAACATAATTCTTCTTTTCACTGCAAATGATCCATAAAAGGTAAGGGAAGTATGACAATATAATGAAAACATGTTTTGGAGCATTGGAAATACCTCCAAATGATGATAAGATGATTAATTTTGCAGGCTCCAATGCTTCTGAAAAGTTCAACTCCATATATAACCCCATAGGGTCATAAAATTTATAATAAGGCATGCTAATACCTCCTTTATTTAATCATTTCTCACCTATTGTTTGATGTTTTCAACATGTACAGGTGGATAAAGTATTGATGTAGGGTTGCTAATCCCAGGTGACATATTCTCATTTATAAGTGATGGACATGAGATAAGATGCACATTTAGCTCTTCCTTTTCTCCTTCATGGATCTCCTAAGGATTAGATTCATAATTATCATATACAGGAATCATGCTACGAGGTTCCAAAGAAGCCATGAAAAAATTCTGCTCTTCATCATCTTCACTGAGATATTCATCAAAAATTGGCTGCTCTTGATCAGTATCTGAAACAACTTCTTCATCATAAGCAGGGATGCTAAAGACATCTGTTTCAACAATAGAAATATCCTCTGCACTTTCTTCATAAGAGAAACAAACAAAATCTGCCTTGAATTATGAAAAACTAGGAAAAAATAGAGAGGAATCTTCCCTAGTTTTTTTAACTAACTTATCATCTATCTTAGCTTCATAGTCAGGATAAATATCTACTGCAGCATACACTTTCTCTTCGACATCAGAATATTCAAAAGAGACACGTTGATCTTCATGGAAAATGCTTTCTTCCATAATAAATGTTTCATCACAAATCTGGTTTTCGTGACTAGCAGAATCTTTATGAAGCAAAGAAAACTCATCGTAATAGTTTTCATAAAGATACTCAGCTGGAAAATACTCTTTACAAAACGAATTGAAAGATGCATGAAAACCTTTCAGATAGATGATGCTTTCAATGGGAAGATATCGACACCAATCACGAGCAATCCCCTCTAATGAATACCTGAAAAGATTAATCTGAACATCTTCATGCACAATATGAATTCGATGAATAAAATCATGAAACTCCATCAAATGTTCAGCTGGTGCCTCCCACTCTTCTCCTCGAATTTAGGAAGGCTACTTTCCCATTCATTTCTACTAGGTTCTGGATTAGGGAAACCAATTATCTTTGAAAAATCACAGAAAGCATACCTTTGAGCTAAAATCTTGTCCATTTCAAACCAGTGGAGTTGCCAATAGGTTTCCGAACAATGGAGTCACCATGGTGAAATATGAGCAGTCAGAATGATGTGTCTAGCTTTAGTTCACCACCTAAAACTGGATCTCTTCGTTGTCGTTCTCCCAGGGAATATATATTCACTTTTTTCCCCAACAATGACACCATTTATGTTAGCACTGAGAATCACCCTCACACTGCAAGAGGATAATCCCAATACCCATCAAAATGTAAAAGGATTAAAATGGTTTGAGTGGGTGGATCAGAAACACTCTAAAGAAAGGAAAATATGACAGATAACACTGCATATCAGTGATGGACCATTGGGCTATGGATTCATAAAAAGTCTGCTCATTGAAGGCATTTAAGATCCCTATCAGAAAAAATATTTGTATAATTATGAAGAGAAGAATAAGAGAATAACATATAGATGAATATTCTCTAAGCAGAGATCCTCCCTACGAAGAGAATTTAGATGTGTTTGAACAATAAACAATGATAGATAAGCAAGCTTACAAAAAATCCTCTATTGCATCAGGAATATATCAATAAAAGGCAATTTTTAATCCTTAAAATCAACAATTACATTCAGACAATATAAAGAATAGAACAAAGAACATAGAAGACAAATATGATGAAACAAATCATATGAGTCTTCAATAAAAATACAATTTACAGCTACATGCCCCTCCGGCTTACAAACTGAAATATACAGTCATAAACATTTCTCAAAACTTCCTCCGGTCTTGGGCCAAACCCCCATTGTATCATATCATTCATCTCATGTATTTATAATCAAAACAATAGACATGTCTTTCTTCTTGGGTGCCTCTTCTCCAGTGCCATGTTTTCTTCTCTTGTCTGTCATGTTCCTTCTGTCAGAAGGAAACTCTGGCCGGCATGCGCCTATAGGAAAAACTTTCCTCTGCTGTACTTCAGGCTGAAAACTTCTGTCTCGTCAGCCAAACAATCCATGCTTCCATTAAGGGGGTAGTCTATGTTTCAACCACCGATCCTTCTTTCATTAACTGATTTCTCCTTGGGATCAGGATGAGGCCTAACGCTTAGGTTGTTTCCACACACTTCTTTCAGATTGGGCCCTATATAAGCACATGATTGCAGAAGTTTCCAAGGGTGGTTTGGATGCACACCACTCCGACCCTTGCAATCCACCACCAACTGCCATGCACCTCTTTATCCATACCATGGTTTCAATTGTAGGACCGCTCTAGGATTTTAGCGTTCGAGCACTTTTTGTCCCTGCAATGAAGTGTGGCCATTGATCTTGTCACAATACATGATTTGGGAAAGCCCCTCTTTTTCTTCCATGAGCCACTCTTGGATGGACCATATATCAACACGTGATTGTTGTTTCCTGTGCATAAAACTAGGTCTGTGAAATCCTTTGTGTGACTTCGAGATGAAAATCACGAGGTAGACTCCTTCTTTAGCTGGATATGACTATCCGAGCGTGAGATCTACGGTGTCAGAGCTATGAGCTCTATTCTTTAGTGACGTTAGACCCTCAAATGGTGGAATTCAGATTTCTGAGTGTACTCGAGAGCCAAAAAAAACAAATTTGAAGTTTTAGCTTCTCATATGACTAGGGGCTGAAAATTAGGCACTCCGGGTCTTCAGGCTTTGGGCATTTAAATGTTGAAGGTATCCATTTATCCGAATAATCGAATGGCTAAATAACATAATTATTTCAAAGATCTACGTTTCTCGTTGATTTGAGAATGACGGTCCACAATTTCTTCAGGATTTTGGGCCTTCTAGTGATATTGCTGCAAAGATCAACGGTTCTTGTTGATTTGAGATCAATGGTCCACAATTACTTCGAAAATTCGGGCTTCATGCCTTTTCAATGCATAGTTCTTACAATCCTCCGGAGTGTCGTATCTATGAAGTGAGAGATCTGCCTCCATGTGTCCTCTTTTTTTGGACGACCGAGATTCACTTCGGGAGTTTGGGCTTCGGGAGTTTTCTTCTTCTTTATTGCACAATCCTATGAAGTGTCGTATTTCTGAAGTGTTAGATATTCCTACACGTAACCTCTTGATTTGGACGACCGATATTTACTTCAGAACTTAGGGTAATTCTTTCTCGAGTGCTTCGATCCGCAAACCTTCCAGATTGCTAAGTCTCTGAAGTGAGAGATCTGGCGTCACATGTCCTCGTTGATGGACGGTCCAGATGAACTTCGGGCCTCAGGCGTTCAGGAGTCCTTTACTCACTCAACTTATGATTTCTTCGTCATTGAGTACGAGATCACCTGAAACGTATCCCTTGCTTGAATATCAGTGACCACGAGTGATTGCGGAGACTCAATTTGGTCACTCTTTAATTTCCTTCTCGATCTCCACAAAGCAAAGATGCTTGTTCATAGCAGGATCGATATGCATCGTTGATCTGTTGATCTAGTAAGATCAACGATCCTAAGTGATTGCGGGCTCACAACTTGCAGAAACTTTAGTTTGCTTCTTGGTCCCCGCAATGCCTCCCCACCATTGATCTCTCTCCAGTGAGATCAGGCGATCGTGACTTAGTCTTTCCTTGATATGATGATTGATCTTGCTCTCGCTTAGATCTTACGGCTAAAAATTGAACCCGTTTGCTTGCTTGTATTTCAAGCCCAAAATGGACTACTCTGAATGCTGCATTTTGCTCATGGTTTTTCCCTGCACATACAACATACTTGACCGACTTGCCTTTATCAACCAGAAGAGGAAAAACTTATAGGAAGGAAAGCATAAAAGAGAGAGACATGGAAGAGGTGTAGACTTAGGTATTAACAATAAACGCATATGACCCATGTCAACTTCATGTGATAACACCTTTCTTACAAATATTTCCTATCAATCTTTGATTTGGGTGGTATTTGGATGTTTTCCCATGTTTCTTCGGAGGGAATATTGGGAGAAAACCATCATTCACCCTCGAGGATGGATCATTCTTACACTCTTCCATTCTAATTGGGAGAATTCCTCTCCCATGAGAGTTCTCCATTCTCCCATTCAAATATTATTCCTCTTCTAGTGCATGGAGAAAATTGTGTGAAACAAGGATTGTTATGCCTACAATCAGTGAGAGAAATCCATGGGATTGTGGATAGTAAGAGCCTATGGAATTGAGGGACTTTTTGTTGAGAATTTGTACTGGAAATGGGATGATTTTGAGTGAAAATACATGGTTGGAATGTCCACAATAGCTTAAGAAAATACCACAAAACTGCAACCTTTTGTTGATGTTTTAGCATCAGGCAGACATTCTCCTAGATCAGTCATGCTGATTTGACCAAGGGAGGATGATACATTCACTCACAAGGCCATGCTAATTTAGCTAGTGATGAATCACCCAAGATGTTGATGTTTCTCCAGTTAGCAACATCGAGTAGACATTCTCTTGGATTGGTCATGCTTATTTGACCAAGGAAATGACTCATTCACTCACAGAGCTTTGCCAATGGTGAATGGCCCATGCACAGTATTCCTCCTGGAAAGGAGTGGATAGAATCAAGGTGCTCTCACATTGCCTACTCTAGGATGGAGTGATACAAATTAATTAGATGTGCACATGAGGAAATAACTTAAACATAAATATAATATATAAATAATTGTAATACCCCTATTTCCCCCAGCATGTAATTAATCATTAATTATGATTACCATGCTAAGGCATGTGAAAAATGTAAATGTATTATTGTTTGAATTTCCAATAACTGACTGTGGGGGTGAAGCCTTGGATTAATGGCCATGATATCACTAGAGGAAAGAAATGAAAAAACTATGGAGAGGGTCATTATGTCAAATGACCCCAAATTTCCCTTTGATGAGGATAATAAACCTCCTCCGATTCCCAAGGATAGGAATCGGTTAATGAATAAAGGACCGGTGGTTGAACTATCAACCACCTCCCATGAATGGAAGCATGGTCTGACTGAAAAATGTCATCCCGAAGTACCACAGGGTCTGGAAGACCAGGCTGACCTGAGTTTCCTTCTAGCAGAAGGAACAAGAAAAGAAGGGAAAACTCCCCAAGGAGGGGTGTGTGTGCAATACAAGTAGATTTATACAAAGAAGAGAACACGAGAGACATGAGAGAGAGAGAAGAGGAACTGAAAGTGGTTATGGTTACTGGAGAATTTAAAGGATAACATGACCCGAACAAGAGACTATGAGCTTGATGCCGAGGAAGCATCTGATAAACCTTGTAGAGGCGGTGACAAAGAAAGAGAACATATGAGAGAGCTGTCGAAAATTCCCTAGTGATATCATGACCTGGCATGGGGGTGGCCAGAACACTAAGAGTGAATGCCTCCGAGCCTATGGTTGGGTGGAAAGGTGAGCACCCATAGTCAGCCGGTTGGATGCAACTCTAAATAGATAAGTATTCTTATACCCTGTGAAGTTGAAATGTGATTGTAAAATAAGGACGAATACCCTGTGAACATTGCATGGATGTGCATGCTTGTTTGATAATTTGACTGTTTTCTTGAGTTATCTTGGTTGTGTATTTGAGCAATTAAGGATCTGTATGGTTGAATATGAATGTGTACGTAAGTACTTGAGCCCCCTATAGTGGCTCAAATTAAAGGAAAATGAGTTGTGATTTTATTATCCATAGGCCCAATTTCACAGGTGCATATTTACACTTCCAGTCATTTGGGTCTCTTGAGAAAGGGGTCTGTTAAGCTCAGGAGAGGTAGTGTGAAGGTGTGTAGAACCTTGGAAATATGTGCATGAATTATAAATTTTAAGTTCTAAATCCCCGAGAGAAGCGCAAGGAGTATTCTCGTACCTCATTTGAAATTTTTGCAATCCAAGGCGGTATAACACTTGTAGAATGCAACCAAGGGTAGCACCCTTCATAACTTTCACTTGCATGAACAAGGGCTCGTGCCCATGACCTTAACCAAATATTGGATAAGATTTGAACCTACAACTCAAGATTCAGTAGAGGGTCCCTATGACCAAGGTCTGAGAAACCTATGCTAGCCAAGAGGAGAAAGCCTTTCTGGCTTCAGAACTTTAGGAGTTCGAAGCTCCAAGGTGTTGTGACCTTAACCAAATCTTGGCCAACAAATATGACTGTAGACTTTGGGGATTTACAAAGCTCCATACAAACAAGACCTAGGAACCCTGGGTTAAGTTCGGAGGGAATGCTAGGCACTTCGGAGAAGTCCTACTCTGAGAGATGAGGAGTATGGAGTGGGTAAACTCCTCGAACGCCGAATCTATGAAGTAACGAGAACCATGGATCTATGGATCAGCGTGGATAAATATCAACCGTGATATTTGAAATAAGTGAGAATATTGTACGTCGGGGGTTGATGTGTCTCACTGATGTCATATCGGGTGATGTGGATGCACAACTGAGGTGCCACATGTCACCAAGATATGGCCTATTTAAAAACCCCTTATGCCTATTAGAACATGGCACCTGTCACCCCCCTAATGAGGACACATTTCATCTTTGGCCCTCACCACATGTCATCTTTTGGTTCGTGCCCTCCTGGCCAATGTGGTTGGTGACGTGTCCAGGACTCCAGGAGTCTAGATAAATTTGGGAGTTCGGAAGATTTGAACATAGTATGGTAAATGAATGTTCAACATTGATCATCGATCACTGAATGAAGAATTTCCAACGATGATTGTTGATTGTTGAAATGCTGAAAATGTAGGACATTGATCGTCGATCATCGAACGTTGAACGTTCAACGACAATCACCGATTTTTGAAATGCCAAAAAGGTGAAGTTACGAAGCGATAGGGACCATAGATCCAAGGACCCTTTAGGATATCCTTTGACCATTGAATCTAGACTGTATTCGACACTTCAATGAAGTCCCACTCCAGGAGGCAAGGAGTGTGGAGTGGGTAAACTCACCGAACGTCGATATCATCTGCACATTTTGATTCAGATTATGGTTTGGGTTTCCTATGGCCTGCCACTTCACAACTAGTTGGGGACGTTATTCTGTTGAGTGATCCAGTGCTCTTCAATATGTGCACGTCGTGCATGGATTCTGACAATCGCAGGCCAAGTGTCTAGGTTTATTAGAGTTATAAAAGATAATCGGTCCCCATCCTCCTCTACCAAAAGTCTTTGTACCTCAGCCTCTACCAAATTTTCCTCTGTTCCCTTGATTGAAACCTCTCTGATTGTTATACTGTTCACCAACCCCCTCTTCAGTGACATTCTCTTCTTGGATCCTATACATATCTGATGTGCACTCCCCTCGTAGGTTGAATGTGCGACAATCCTTCTCTTCGTGCCCTACCGACTTGCAAAAGTTGAAAAAAATGTTCTTTGGTGTAATCTGATACTTTTTTAGAAATGGACACTCAGTGGGGTGATGGCTCCATTTCTTTCATATCTTGCAGTATCCCCTCATGGTCGTGGATTCAATGCTCCAACTTACAAATATTGCGTGAATTATGGGAATTCGTCCTTGTGATGGACCTCTATCCTGCACTTGGTACACCAAACTTGTTCTCATTTCTCCTTTCCTTTGGTAAGCTTGACCAACTAAATTTTCAATGCAACCAACTGCATCTGAACTTGTACCATTCCTCCAATATCTCCTACTGGAGATGCCTATAGTTTCATTGCAATTTCCAGAGCCATGGGTAATGATGTAACCTTCGATTGAATTAGGGGCTTACAAATGTGTGGTAGAAGTTATGCAATAAACCACTCTTGATGTTTTTGATTTGGAATTTGGAAATTCAATCTACCCATCACATCCTTAAATCATTAATCAAAATCCCATACAGACTTGGTTTGTATCTGTTTGATCTCTTTCAGTTTTGTGATGTATTGCAACTCTAACTTTCGATTTTTGAACTCCTTTAGTAGCACTTTATTTATCTCTGTGAAAGTCCTATCTTGTCCTATAGGCGTAATACTCTATAACTTCATATACCATACTAGCGCACAAACTCTAAATGTTGTTGCCAACTACACAATCATCACAGTCTCATCACAGTCTCATCCTGTATGTTCTTAGTAGACCAAACTGTTTCACAGAAAAACAAGTTTTGTTCCAAATCCTCTGACCCCACTTCCTTGAATTCATGAAGTCTAAGAGTATTATATACTCCTTCCATGTTGGTTTGTGTAGTCCCTCCTCTTGGTGATGTTGGTGGACTCTGATTCTGATTTTGACTCTGTGCACTACTCCCACTATTTTGATTGATACCACTCTGTCCTCCATGGATAACTATGATGGATTTTGATAATTCTTCAAATGTTATCTCTGATTGAGGTGACACACATGGGGTCGTGGATTCAACATAGGATCATGTCTGAGTAGGACTTACCGGCTCTTCTATTACTAGACTGGACTGGAACTCCTCTTCTTCTCCTCCTATATATGCTATCTCCATGATTCAAAATAATGCGTAAGGTTCTCTTTCCTCTGGCTCACTGTGCGGCTCTTCTCTCCCAGCCCCACTCTTTTTCCTCTTGTACCTCCTTTCTCTATGCAGTTATCCAAATTCGTACTCTTCCTTTGGTATAATTCCTTCTTGCATCCTCAATCCTTTCCTTCCTTTTTCATTACTTTCTTCATTCTCTCAGACGATCCTCCTTTCATCCTTCAACTCCCCCTATGTGTACAAATCCCTTTTAGCCGTCCGACTTCATTATCATCACATGTTTTTCACATAATTTTTTTTTTATCCATGTATTTAAATATTTCAAGAACCTCCCGTGCGGACCTTTGAAAAATACCCTTTCTGCAACACTTTATGATTGAATGCACACTAGTGAAAATTTTGTAACATAACCCCCTAGTACACTATCCAACCAAAAATTAACTTCTCGAGTAGTTGGGTTACTTACCAAATTCATCTGTCTTACCAATCCATGAGTCCAATTCCTCGGCACTGCAACACTAAACCTTCCATTTTTTTCTACTAACCTTTCTAGCCACTCATTCAAAAATTTTGGAAATTCGCCAAAGAAAATTTCATGGAGATCTGTGAAGACCTAACTTTTCATCCATTGCTTGTCACTCATCTAAGGCTTCCTGTTCTCTTTTCTTGCAAATTTCTGCTCTTTTCGTTCTAACCAAGTCGTGATCTCCTTCTTAGTCATCCTCCAAAACATTCTCTTAATCACAATTTCCTGGTCCCGAAAACAAAACCATTTTTTTCCTTAACTTGTCTACATGCGGGTTGTAAGTCCCAAGGTTCGATTTATCTATGACCAAAAAACCCACCAGACACCGACCCTTTCGACATCACCTGCTTGCATAGATGAAGTCTCACCCGAGGTATCTATTGGGACTGTAAGAACCAGGATTCTACAATGGTGAGGGAAAGGGAATTTTTAAGAGCACCAAGACTCCCTCACCATAGTCATGATAGAATGGGACAAGAAAAAAGAAAAAATTGTGCACCTTGGTAAAAAGGTCATATATATGGATAGATGAAAAGAGGATAGGTTCATGCAGATGATGGCATAACTGAAACAAGAGTTTGAAAAGAATGAGGAGGCCTTGGCGAGGCTCCAAGTAACTATCCAAGAGAATTGAGAAACACATAAACATTCATTTTCCATTTCCCAAGCCATCACCATGGATGAGACCACCCTAGTAAGCTCACCTTTCATAAATATTTCTATAGAGAATATTAGTGACTTTGAAAATAATACCAAAGGAATTGGTTCCAATATCTTAAGGTAGATAGACTACCATGGAAAAGTGATAGGCAAGAGAAGGCAAGGCATCCTAATACCCATAATAGCCACATCATGGGTCGAGCATGAAGGCCTATGATTCAATGGGAGAATGGAAAATCCCATCACCATGAAGACCAATTTTGTGAAGGAAAAAGGCATGAAAATGTTGGCCAGTTCATTACGAAAAAAAGAAAAAGTAGTAAGTAGAGAAGGTATCCTAATGCCATCTCATGTTTCTTATAGTGGATTGAAGAAGGGAAGCTATGAGAAGATCTTGAATCATCAACCTACACCATCAAGCATAAGAAGCACCAAGCTAATAATTTAGGGAAAGAATAAGGAGAAGGATAATAGGTCTTCATCAAATAAGACATCCCTTGTTTGTCACCACTATAAGAATAGAGGCCATAACATTGTGAGATATTGGTACTCAAAGGTATTTTCATTCTATGGCATCACGTGGCATTTTTTTGGAGAATAAATAGCATACCACGGGTCAAATTTATTTCAAAGAAAGAATGGAAAGAATAGTTCTCAAATCCAACAAAAAACTCATGGGCACATGAAGAGGAGTAATATGACATGATATCCACATAGCAACAGCAGGATTTTTTACCACCACTGCAAGTTGAGTGGACATTGGGTAGTGAGGTGTTGGTAAATTCATCTAGAGATTCAACCTAGAAACCACACAAAAAAGAGAAGAGTGTGGAGAGTGAAGAGTAAAGAGTATGAAGAGTTCCTTGTATATTCATCCCAAGTAGTTGCAGTAGCATAAGAAGTCATCCTCAATAACAAAGAAATTAGTTGTTTGATGGAAGTAGGAGAGAGAAGAGACAAAGGTCAGGCATTTTATGACATCTCTTTAATTGCACACTAGTTAAATAATGACTTTCCAATGGATGGAATATCGTACTAATGAACAAGACTCCTACAGCTAGTGTGTAGGGTTATGCAAGATGGTCATTCAAGTGACATGGCTCCATGTTGTGAAGCAATTGATCCTAGTAGGTGAATGAAGCCACATTTTCCTTAAGAGTTGTTATGTGATGGTAGATTTTTGTGGTCACACTAAATAATAAGACCAATATTAGACTTGGATTCATAACTAGCAATATGGACCATCTCCAAAATAGAGAGAGATAAGTTTGAGCGTTGAGTCCAGAGTTTGAATTTGGAGATTGCTCAGAGATGAGAGTTTTTAAGAAGACTTATACCGTGGGAACAAGCAAGCCAAAAAATAAAGCTAGATCCATAGCTAAGGACCATATCAGCAAGCCACAATAACGATTGTTGCTAGGAGAAAAATTCAAAGCCACATTCTAGAGAAATAGAGGGAAGACACATTGATCTAGAATGGTTTCCTTGATATTTTGGAGACCAAAACTCCTCTCAATGGGGAGATGTGATCCAAAATGGGTCTAAATCGATGAATGGTTGTAAGAATCAATACCTACAATGCATTTGAACATTTAATGAAGGTTAGAAAACATTGTAAATCAATGCAAAAGTAAAACTTGAATAAGACAAAAATGAGAGTGAGAAAGAAAAATAGAGAATTAAATGAAAAGAGAAAGTAAAATAAGAGACAAGGTTGAGTAATGGGAAATGAAGGGTCATGGTTGTTGGAATTACCTTACCCCCCATATCTCCCTATTTCTTAATATATTCTCATTCTAAAGGGGTATTTTTACCAAGAAAAGGAGAATGAATAGCATTGTAACTAGAGATTGTTGAATGAATCACTAAGCCCCATTCAAAGCTAGTTTTCCCATTTGGGTTTCTAGAGTAAAATCATTATGTATATTTTGTGATTGATTGATTTGTAGTAAATATTCTCTTATGATAAAATTGGATCATTGTATTATTTTTCATCTATATTAATGCTATCAGAGTGGAAAAATTAGAGGAATCATCTTGCAGGGTCATTTTAATGGTAGGTCCTAGTTTGGAAAATTGGGGTCCAAAACCTTTTGGAGCCATTTTGAGGAATTAAACAAAGTCTTTTTTGGTTTTTGGTGTTAAAAACAAGTGCACACCCCCTAGATAGTGTTCTACACTACGTGAAATTTCCAATGGTGTAGACTATGTGTTAAGGAGAGTTTGCATGACAAAGTTATTCCTCCTGCAAGTTGACCTACTATGTTGACCACCATGGTACGAGAGGATTCCACGTGAGCCCCCGTTACTCATGTATATGGGGATTCCCATGTATGAAATTTCAAGAATATTCTAGAATATTAAAAACCCTATCACAATTGAGGGTTGAGGAAGTAAAAAACCTACCCCTATATGGCTATCAGGCTATATTAAATATCGGGCCACTAGGAGGAGAAGGGGTTCCATTCTTTTTCATTGTATCTTGTTCCATAGATGAGAGAAACATCTGAGAGTGGTATTCTATGAGCATAAATAGGAGGAGAGATTATTTAGCAGCCATACAGACCACATGTCAAAGGAAACTCCTCAAAGATCACCTCTTTCATTGTACTTGCATTATTTCTATACCATAGAAAAGAGAGCAGAGCAACCTCACAATCTAGTTGGGTTTTCTCCCATATTGGGTTTCCCAGGTCATATATTGTGTTTATTTGTAGATGGTGTGAATGTATTTTACTGTTCTCTATTTTCCAAATTTTATCTATTTCATGGATAAGAAGAAAATTAGTGACAAAATATTCTGGAGATATAAAGGGAAATTAACCTTAATAGTAAATATTTCAATATGTTATTAGATCGGTTGTGATGAATTGTTCTAGTGGAATATCCGTGAAAGTTTAAATATCATTATATGTGTTTAAGAGATTACTTATATTGATGATAAATGGCTAATTCATTCATTAATACATTGAATTAGCGAGAATTTTTAAATATGTGTGTCGCAATGAGAAAAGTGGTGAGGCTCCACAACCATGAACATTTTATTAACTAATCCATTCATTCCTCCTTGAAATTTGGCTTGGTGCACTAGTTTTGAAGAATTCTATGATGAATTTTCCATAAATCAGATCTTATTTTTTCTAGAGTACCTTCAGGCCCATTGTTCTACTACTTTTAAAAAATAAATCACTCCAACCGTGCATTGCATGGAGACTTCAAGATCAAGGGATATAAATAAATGTTTGTTGCAAACTTCTAGTGGTGTTTCCATTCTCAGTCCTAAAACTTAGCAATTATTTGCTTGAATGAGACCATTGGCTATTTGGGAGACCTTCTTTCTCCTCCTAGACTATAATTGCTTATTCCCTTAGTCAATTTCTTAAGTTGTTGGTTGTTCTCTCCTCCCAAACTATAATTTATCATTCCTTAAGTTAATTTCTTAAGTTGATGGTCACTTTCTCTTCCTAGACTATAATTGGTTATTCCCTAAGTCAATTTCTTAAGTTGTTGTTCATTCTCTACTCCCAAACTATAATTTATCATTCCTTGATTCAATTTTCCTTTCCTATGCACCATACATCCTCCCTCTAGTTGATTCAATTCATTCTTGGTGGAATTTTTATATATCAGATGTTTTCTCAGATCCAAAAAACCATATGTAATCATATGGTAGGCATACATGGTTGTTGTAGGTCAAATATAATTCCTATCAATTTTTCTCACCGAATGGGTTGATTTAGTCCCAAAATTGGTCAATTTGGTTGCTTGAGTTGACCTCTAATCACTTAGTTTTT
>SNQJ01S0165318.1:0-11789 GCA_010110895.2 Picea sitchensis | reverse complement strand
AATTGAAACCATCAGTGAACCAAAAAAAAATTAAAATCTTCCTTGGGCACACATGATACTATCAATTTTTTTTTCATCACTATTCTGACATTACATTTCCAATCAACGAGTTACTAAAGAAAGAAGTTGAATTTTATTGGAGCTAGGAATGCAACAAGTCTTTTGAAATATTAAAAATAAAGTTGGTAGAATCACCTATCTTAAGATTCCTGGACTGGTTGAATAAATTCCACATTCATATCGATGCATCCAACATCGTCGTCGACTTAGTTTTGGCTCAACCATATGATGACTTGATCAACCACCTGAATGCATATGCCATTCGGAAGTTAAACAAGAAAGAAAGCCAATATTTGGTGGTTGACACTACATAAATATTACCGGGATATAATAAGGAAATGCAAGAAGTGTCAAACAATAGATCGACCATAATGGGAAAATGATATTCCCTTACATTCCAAAAATCCCAACTTACCATTTGAAATATGGGCTATTGATTTTGTCGGACCTTTTCCAAAAAGAGATAAAAGGATGGGGGGGAAATATATCATTACAACTGTTGAATACTTAACCAAATGGGCAGAAGCAAAACCAGTCGACAGTTTTATGAAGGAAGCAACCATGAAATTTATCTATGAAATAATAGTAACTCGTTTCGACTTCCCTATGACAATAATCAATGACCAAGGAACACATTTTATTAATAGTACAATTGAATTACTACTCAAGAAATTTATGATTGACCATAAAAAGACAGTTTCCTATCATCTGCGGGCCAACGGAGTCATTGAATCTTTTAACAAGACTTTACATAAGGTTTTAACAAAAGTATGTGGAATCGACAGATACGACTGTGATGAAAATATTTCGGCAATATTGTGGGCCTATAGAACAACATACAAAATATCTATAGGAGAGAATCCTTTCAAGTTAGTCTATGGTCATAAAGTCATAATACTAGTTCATTTCTATGCCAATGCAGGTCGGATAAAAATAGTGTTGGAATTCAACCATTTACATAATACAAGGCAACATTTATACCAACTAAATAAATTAGAAGAGGAGATGATGTTGGCACAACACCAGGAAATCCAAAAGAACCAACAAAAATCCTAACATGATTGACATCTCAATAAAAAGGATATGAATGGCGAGGACTTGTTACTCCTCTATGAAAATCAAGCAAAAAAAAATCCAAGAAAGATAGAGACTTCATGGCTAGGGCCATATGTGGTTGAGGACATCCAACCATCAATAGAAGTAGGGCTAAAAGCACTCCAAGGGAAACCCTTTAAGAAATTAGTCAATGGGGTCAAACTAAAGAAATATCATACATAATAAGTCACAACCCTACTCGTGAAATTTTGGTGGAAGGGTTGACACCAATCGGACTTGATCTCACAAAATCCCCCCCGAAGTAGTGTCAGTCAAAGAAAATGGATAAATGTGAATTTCAAATATCAAAAAATCAGCAATACAAGCATAGAGTCAAAAGACAAAATATTAATCAAATCATCAGGAGACCAGAAGAAGACATAGGATGGGTATTTCGACCACTGCCAGAGACAAAAATATCTCTTCATATGAACCAATAATCAATGTCGACACCATTACCGAGAAATAGTTGGCTACTACAACATCATAACAACACACAATATTTCACGTGATCTACAGACGATTGGCTAGGATAAACGATAGTACAAGGGAATATCTCTCATAAAGACAGTGAATATTGTGTAAGTGCACAACAAATCATTTGATCTCATACCATTGGTATTCACTCCATCAATAAAGGAAAATGACCATCATCACCCATGCATATCCATGCAAATCCAACATCTGTGAATATTAGGTTACATGTGAAGAGTTTGGATATCCTATCAACCGCCTTCTGAATCACGAAACCGGGCCCTATATATCAAAGATAAAGGAACAAAGAGAAACGATTTTGTAAGAAGATAAGCTTCTAAAAATAGACTATGTTGATGGTGAATGTTTCATATGATGACCCACTTGATCTAGATCTCCAGAAGGAAGAAGTCATCTAGCCATCTTGGATACAAAAGTCTAGAGAATATAATCATGATCACGCGAAGGAATGAATGTCCCTCTTTGGTATCATTTGCTCAATCCCAAGGATAGAGGGGAATTCGATATTCATCCCTAAGATAGGTTATGGAAGTCACAGTTGAGTTCAGGTTACTTGAATGGAGTGCGGAAAGAAAATTTCAAAAGAGTGTTTCAAGTAACACTCTTCTATGGGAATAAAAGTTGATTGTGGACACAAACAAATGCAAGGATGCTACCAAAGTCTGACATTTGACTAAGAAAAATTTGGAAATTTGTATCTATAGCCTGAAACTTACAAAAATGCAGTACTAAAGGAGTGGTCTACCTGCAAATAGAAACATCTACAATTCAACAAGAAAATAAACTTCACTAGAACTTGACTCCATCATTCTTTTTTTTTCTCTTCATTTTGCAATAGCCTCAGAAGAAGGATATAGTAGAAGATTTTGTAATTTTGTAATTTTGTCATAGCCCCCCTCTTGCTCGGAATGAGTAAGGAATTGAGGCGGGAGGGAGATGTTGTATGGTCTAGTCCACTTTGTCGACTAGACCCACCATTCGAGTCAACTATAGTATTCGGTTAGGGAAGTCATTCAAATAAGTAGTTAGAGTTGACCGACGCGAAAGTTAATGTAACGTGCTAGTAACTGTACAACACACACAACACACACACACACACACACACACACACACACACACATATATGGATATAGATATAGATATATGTAATGAAAGACATAGGTTGTCTTGGATATATCTAATAAAATTCTTTGATGGTTGTCCCACTATTGTGTATGTCCATCTGTATGCTTCTGTGCTTCTATATATGATGTTATAACATGTATTTCTCTATGTGAGGGTCTACTGGAAACTTCTCATACTTTCTCCCTGACTACAACAAGGGGGTATTATATTTATGATATTTTCATTCACCATGTGACTAAGAATCATGAGGCTATATTTGATGAGATTGTTCCTCATTCTCTACCATTATATTTTCCACCACTTCTTTCTAGTGATGATTTTTTTGATGATTATTAGTATGTGTCCATGAAACATACCTCTTGTTCTCTATATATTTGTTGATGACTCTCATCTTGTTGTAGCATATATTACAACATCTTCATTGATTCTTGGTGCACCCATGGGTACCTTTTTATCTCTTATTCACTATAGTTTACAAGGACTTATGGACCTACTTATCTAGCATGCTTCCCTATTATTTTGGAGGTATATTTTATTCTTCCCTCTTTTATGAGGATATGCATCCTAGTGATGAGCCTTATTCTGATAAGAAGTGTAGTGATGAGCCTTCTTTTGATGAGTAGTTCAATGATGAGCTCTATCTAGATGTGAAACATAGTGATGGGACCTTTGTGATGGTGATCCCTCTCCTTCTAGTGATATCCAATTGAATTATCATAGATTCTACTTAGAATTATTGGTGTTGGATGATGATGATGATGATTATGATGACTATGAACCTACTACTTCATTATTTCCATATTTTCCCAAGTGGACTATTTTGACTCTTAACAATTCTATTAAATTTCTTATTTATCCTTCTTATAAATGATATTCATCACCATCATGGATGCTTATTTTAGTTGGACCTCCTCTACCTTAAAAATATGATTTCGTGTAATTTAAAATGCCTTTTAGGATGATCAATCCCAATATCATTTGTGTAGGCTTTCTTTATGAACGGTATGTATTTTGATGACCCTAACTCAACATTATAGGGGGGGTGGTATGGTGAGCTTCTATGATAGTCAATGGATGTAATTCCATCTATATGACCCCTTGTTCAATGTAAAGGGGGGTTTTGAGATATTTTTACTAATATTCACTTGTTTCCACATGTTATCCCACTATGTAGGTAGTTGTGGGTTGTTACAACTATTAGTACACTTTGTTGTGTTTTATTGTATTTTATAGTAAGTTTGGCCTATTCTCCTCCTTGGAGTTGGTGCCTTAACCCCAGTGAAGTGGTATAAGTACACAACCTCCCTTATTGATAACGTTATATCATTCAAGTGTGTCTATTCATTATTTTTCCCAAGGGAACCTATACTTGTGCACTCTCTTGAAGTCTTATGTGTTCATCATTAAGGTGTTGTTATAGTTTAGCTTGTTTATATTATTGGATAAGGGTTTTTGGAGCATTCACTATAGATCCTATACTTCATGATTTCTAATAGTCTATAAGACTTTCATAACACAACAACTGCATATGAAACCCACCATATACATGTATAGATTTTATAACACAACTGCACATGAAAGATAACCATACATACATACGTACATGCATACATACATACATGCATACATGCATACATACATACATACATACATACATACACATATATATATATATATATATATATATATATATATTAAAACCTTAATAGTTAAATGAAATGATATGAAATTGGTGTTTCAGCCAACCTTCTTCTCTGCCAGGTTTCAATGAATATAGGGTTCCAAGGTTTTTTTTAGGCCAACCCACATCCATATATAGAGTACTAAAGCCTCATGGACGAGGTGGCCCTATTGATGGTTATTAATTACACTGGCATGAGATTCTTGGAAATTTCCCTCCAAAACCTCAAGCACTTTATAGATCATTCTTATTTTCAAAGAATCAGATGGAAATTTCCTTGCTACTATTTTGGATTTAGATAGAGTTTCCATTTTTATCTTCAAGTTATTTGTAAATGAGGGACTTATATCCCACTCGCTTCACCAACATGGAACTTGTGTGGAAATATTTTTTCAACTCTATTTTTAGTCTTATATAAGAGTTATGTCTTATGGATGCTATTAAGATTTTGTTCCTCTATCCCATACAAGGATATTTATACTTATGAAATCTAAAAATCTTGTTCTCGATGAAATTTCTACTCGGGATTAGCTGGCTAGTTTCTTCACTTACTTAATTTTCACACTATAATATAGATTACTATGCAATGGAAAATAAACGTTAGTTCTCAATGGCAATCAAATTTAGGTTTGTAACTCTGCTTGAAGTGGAGTGCTCTATTCTTGAGATTTCATTCACATGATTATTATCTATCTATGCAACAATTAAATGTACCATAACTGAGAAAGATAACTTAACTTGGGATGGTTCTTTTCCTATCAATGTGAAAAAAAAATATTTGTAGTCTGCATAGGTATTTATTGCCAACCTTAAAACCCCAATGCTACAAAGAAGAATACACATTATATATAATTCATATGGGTGTCATTAATACAAATGGAACTCTACTCTCTTATGCACAAACACAGTGCACTCTTGGGACTCGAGACTATTCTTGGACACCATGATATTAACCCAAATTTGGACAAGCCTTTGCTTATAGAAATGATTTATTCTTACATGAATTTTGGAGTGCTTGTATTGGTGTTTTAATCGTATTAAACTCCATGGTAAAAATCCATTTTATTGAGACTATTTTCTTTGGCTCCAATACATAGAAAAATAGAGGCATTGTCTTCAACATTAATGTTAATCAATAGAAATCCAATCCCTCCTCGTAGATTGGTTTCACATGAGTTCTAGCAATTTTTTCCCAGTTCAAAATAATTTTTTTTTTTATTGTTTATAGCCTCATAGAGAGATTCATATAATAGTGGTCTCCCACATTTTGGATATTATCTACACCAGGAATATATTCATATACTAGTGATACTGATAATGACTTCTCATTCCAGCAAGAATCATATCCTTTTACTCTCTCCCAACTCAAACCATAAGCCCACGTTTTTCCCTTGTCCCAGTCAACGAGGGAAAAAACTAAGTGATTAGAGGTCAACTCAAGCAACCAAATTGACCAATTTTGGGACTAAATCAACCCATTCGGTGAGAAAAATTGATAGGAATTATATTTGACCTACAACAACCATGTATGCCTACCATATGATTACATATGGTTTTTTGGATCTGAGAAAACATCTGATATATAAAAATTCCACCAAGAATGAATTGAATCAACTAGAGGGAGGATGTATGGTGCATAGGAAAGGAAAATTGAATCAAGGAATGATAAATTATAGTTTGGGAGTAGAGAATGAACAACAACTTAAGAAATTGACTTAGGGAATAACCAATTATAGTCTAGGAAGAGAAAGTGACCATCAACTTAAGAAATTAACTTAAGGAATGATAAATTATAGTTTGGGAGGAGAGAACAACCAACAACTTAAGAAATTGACTAAGGGAATAAGCAATTATAGTCTAGGAGGAGAAAGAAGGTCTCCCAAATAGCCAATGGTCTCATTCAAGCAAATAATTGCTAAGTTTTAGGACTGAGAATGGAAACACCACTAGAAGTTTGCAACAAACATTTATTTATATCCCTTGATCTTGAAGTCTCCATGCAATGCACGGTTGGAGTGATTTATTTTTTAAAAGTAGTAGAACAATGGGCCTGAAGGTACTCTAGAAAAAATAAGATCTGATTTATGGAAAATTCATCATAGAATTCTTCAAAACTAGTGCACCAAGCCAAATTTCAAGGAGGAATGAATGGATTAGTTAATAAAATGTTCATGGTTGTGGAGCCTCACCACTTTTCTCATTGCGACACACATATTTAAAAATTCTCGCTAATTCAATGTATTAATGAATGAATTAGCCATTTATCATCAATATAAGTAATCTCTTAAACACATATAATGATATTTAAACTTTCACGGATATTCCACTAGAACAATTCATCACAACCGATCTAATAACATATTGAAATATTTACTATTAAGGTTAATTTCCCTTTATATCTCCAGAATATTTTGTCACTAATTTTCTTCTTATCCATGAAATAGATAAAATTTGGAAAATAGAGAACAGTAAAATACATTCACACCATCTACAAATAAACACAATATATGACCTGGGAAACCCAATATGGGAGAAAACCCAACTAGATTGTGAGGTTGCTCTGCTCTCTTTTCTATGGTATAGAAATAATGCAAGTACAATGAAAGAGGTGATCTTTGAGGAGTTTCCTTTGACATGTGGTCTGTATGGCTGCTAAATAATCTCTCCTCCTATTTATGCTCATAGAATACCACTCTCAGATGTTTCTCTCATCTATGGAACAAGATACAATGAAAAAGAATGGAACCCCTTCTCCTCCTAGTGGCCCGATATTTAATATAGCCTGATAGCCATATAGGGGTAGGTTTTTTACTTCCTCAACCCTCAATTGTGATAGGGTTTTTAATATTCTAGAATATTCTTGAAATTTCATACATGGGAATCCCCATATACATGAGTAACGGGGGCTCACGTGGAATCCTCTCGTACCATGGTGGTCAACATAGTAGGTCAACTTGCAGGAGGAATAACTTTGTCATGCAAACTCTCCTTAACACATAGTCTACACCATTGGAAATTTCACGTAGTGTAGAACACTATCTAGGGGGTGTGCACTTGTTTTTAACACCAAAAACCAAAAAAGACTTTGTTTAATTCCTCAAAATGGCTCCAAAAGGTTTTGGACCCCAATTTTCCAAACTAGGACCTACCATTAAAATGACCCTGCAAGATGATTCCTCTAATTTTTCCACTCTGATAGCATTAATATAGATGAAAAATAATACAATGATCCAATTTTATCATAAGAGAATATTTACTACAAATCAATCAATCACAAAATATACATAATGATTTTACTCTAGAAACCCAAATGGGAAAACTAGCTTTGAATGGGGCTTAGTGATTCATTCAACAATCTCTAGTTACAATGCTATTCATTCTCCTTTTCTTGGTAAAAATACCCCTTTAGAATGAGAATATATTAAGAAATAGGGAGATATGGGGGGTAAGGTAATTCCAACAACCATGACCCTTCATTTCCCATTACTCAACCTTGTCTCTTATTTTACTTTCTCTTTTCATTTAATTCTCTATTTTTCTTTCTCACTCTCATTTTTGTCTTATTCAAGTTTTACTTTTGCATTGATTTACAATGTTTTCTAACCTTCATTAAATGTTCAAATGCATTGTAGGTATTGATTCTTACAACCATTCATCGATTTAGACCCATTTTGGATCACATCTCCCCATTGAGAGGAGTTTTGGTCTCCAAAATATCAAGGAAACCATTCTAGATCAATGTGTCTTCCCTCTATTTCTCTAGAATGTGGCTTTGAATTTTTCTCCTAGCAACAATCGTTATTGTGGCTTGCTGATATGGTCCTTAGCTATGGATCTAGCTTTATTTTTTGGCTTGCTTGTTCCCACGGTATAAGTCTTCTTAAAAACTCTCATCTCTGAGCAATCTCCAAATTCAAACTCTGGACTCAACGCTCAAACTTATCTCTCTCTATTTTGGAGATGGTCCATATTGCTAGTTATGAATCCAAGTCTAATATTGGTCTTATTATTTAGTGTGACCACAAAAATCTACCATCACATAACAACTCTTAAGGAAAATGTGGCTTCATTCACCTACTAGGATCAATTGCTTCACAACATGGAGCCATGTCACTTGAATGACCATCTTGCATAACCCTACACACTAGCTGTAGGAGTCTTGTTCATTAGTACGATATTCCATCCATTGGAAAGTCATTATTTAACTAGTGTGCAATTAAAGAGATGTCATAAAATGCCTGACCTTTGTCTCTTCTCTCTCCTACTTCCATCAAACAACTAATTTCTTTGTTATTGAGGATGACTTCTTATGCTACTGCAACTACTTGGGATGAATATACAAGGAACTCTTCATACTCTTTACTCTTCACTCTCCACACTCTTCTCTTTTTTGTGTGGTTTCTAGGTTGAATCTCTAGATGAATTTACCAACACCTCACTACCCAATGTCCACTCAACTTGCAGTGGTGGTAAAAAATCCTGCTGTTGCTATGTGGATATCATGTCATATTACTCCTCTTCATGTGCCCATGAGTTTTTTGTTGGATTTGAGAACTATTCTTTCCATTCTTTCTTTGAAATAAATTTGACCCGTGGTATGCTATTTATTCTCCAAAAAAATGCCACGTGATGCCATAGAATGAAAATACCTTTGAGTACCAATATCTCACAATGTTATGGCCTCTATTCTTATAGTGGTGACAAACAAGGGATGTCTTATTTGATGAAGACCTATTATCCTTCTCCTTATTCTTTCCCTAAATTATTAGCTTGGTGCTTCTTATGCTTGATGGTGTAGGTTGATGATTCAAGATCTTCTCATAGCTTCCCTTCTTCAATCCACTATAAGAAACATGAGATGGCATTAGGATACCTTCTCTACTTACTACTTTTTCTTTTTTTCGTAATGAACTGGCCAACATTTTCATGCCTTTTTCCTTCACAAAATTGGTCTTCATGGTGATGGGATTTTCCATTCTCCCATTGAATCATAGGCCTTCATGCTCGACCCATGATGTGGCTATTATGGGTATTAGGATGCCTTGCCTTCTCTTGCCTATCACTTTTCCATGGTAGTCTATCTACCTTAAGATATTGGAACCAATTCCTTTGGTATTATTTTCAAAGTCACTAATATTCTCTATAGAAATATTTATGAAAGGTGAGCTTACTAGGGTGGTCTCATCCATGGTGATGGCTTGGGAAATGGAAAATGAATGTTTATGTGTTTCTCAATTCTCTTGGATAGTTACTTGGAGCCTCGCCAAGGCCTCCTCATTCTTTTCAAACTCTTGTTTCAGTTATGCCATCATCTGCATGAACCTATCCTCTTTTCATCTATCCATATATATGACCTTTTTACCAAGGTGCACAATTTTTTCTTTTTTCTTGTCCCATTCTATCATGACTATGGTGAGGGAGTCTTGGTGCTCTTAAAAATTCCCTTTCCCTCACCATTGTAGAATCCTGGTTCTTACAGTCCCAATAGATACCTCGGGTGAGACTTCATCTATGCAAGCAGGTGATGTCGAAAGGGTCGGTGTCTGGTGGGTTTTTTGGTCATAGATAAATCGAACCTTGGGACTTACAACCCGCATGTAGACAAGTTAAGGAAAAAAATGGTTTTGTTTTCGGGACCAGGAAATTGTGATTAAGAGAATGTTTTGGAGGATGACTAAGAAGGAGATCACGACTTGGTTAGAACGAAAAGAGCAGAAATTTGCAAGAAAAGAGAACAGGAAGCCTTAGATGAGTGACAAGCAATGGATGAAAAGTTAGGTCTTCACAGATCTCCATGAAATTTTCTTTGGCGAATTTCCAAAATTTTTGAATGAGTGGCTAGAAAGGTTAGTAGAAAAAAATGGAAGGTTTAGTGTTGCAGTGCCGAGGAATTGGACTCATGGATTGGTAAGACAGATGAATTTGGTAAGTAACCCAACTACTCGAGAAGTTAATTTTTGGTTGGATAGTGTACTAGGGGGTTATGTTACAAAATTTTCACTAGTGTGCATTCAATCATAAAGTGTTGCAGAAAGGGTATTTTTCAAAGGTCCGCACGGGAGGTTCTTGAAATATTTAAATACATGGATAAAAAAAAAATTATGTGAAAAACATGTGATGATAATGAAGTCGGACGGCTAAAAGGGATTTGTACACATAGGGGGAGTTGAAGGATGAAAGGAGGATCGTCTGAGAGAATGAAGAAAGTAATGAAAAAGGAAGGAAAGGATTGAGGATGCAAGAAGGAATTATACCAAAGGAAGAGTACGAATTTGGATAACTGCATAGAGAAAGGAGGTACAAGAGGAAAAAGAGTGGGGCTGGGAGAGAAGAGCCGCACAGTGAGCCAGAGGAAAGAGAACCTTACGCATTATTTTGAATCATGGAGATAGCATATATAGGAGGAGAAGAAGAGGAGTTCCAGTCCAGTCTAGTAATAGAAGAGCCGGTAAGTCCTACTCAGACATGATCCTATGTTGAATCCACGACCCCATGTGTGTCACCTCAATCAGAGATAACATTTGAAGAATTATCAAAATCCATCATAGTTATCCATGGAGGACAGAGTGGTATCAATCAAAATAGTGGGAGTAGTGCACAGAGTCAAAATCAGAATCAGAGTCCACCAACATCACCAAGAGGAGGGACTACACAAACCAACATGGAAGGAGTATATAATACTCTTAGACTTCATGAATTCAAGGAAGTGGGGTCAGAGGATTTGGAACAAAACTTGTTTTTCTGTGAAACAGTTTGGTCTACTAAGAACATACAGGATGAGACTGTGATGAGACTGTGATGATTGTGTAGTTGGCAACAACATTTAGAGTTTGTGCGCTAGTATGGTATATGAAGTTATAGAGTATTACGCCTATAGGACAAGATAGGACTTTCACAGAGATAAATAAAGTGCTACTAAAGGAGTTCAAAAATCGAAAGTTAGAGTTGCAATACATCACAAAACTGAAAGAGATCAAACAGATACAAACCAAGTCTGTATGGGATTTTGATTAATGATTTAAGGATGTGATGGGTAGATTGAATTTCCAAATTCCAAATCAAAAACATCAAGAGTGGTTTATTGCATAACTTCTACCACACATTTGTAAGCCCCTAATTCAATCGAAGGTTACATCATTACCCATGGCTCTGGAAATTGCAATGAAACTATAGGCATCTCCAGTAGGAGATATTGGAGGAATGGTACAAGTTCAGATGCAGTTGGTTGCATTGAAAATTTAGTTGGTCAAGCTTACCAAAGGAAAGGAGAAATGAGAACAAGTTTGGTGTACCAAGTGCAGGATAGAGGTCCATCACAAGGACGAATTCCCAT
>SNQJ01S0165316.1:0-21106 GCA_010110895.2 Picea sitchensis | reverse complement strand
AAATTTTGAAACATGTAATACCTAAGATGTGCCAACCTAAATATCAATAAATTATACCCACCATATCCTAACATTCAATAAATTATATATTGTTTAAGACATTTTCATTTTAAATTAATAATTTAAATGACATTACAATTTTCATATATAACTAAATTTGTTTTCAACATGCAATGATACATGTGAACTCCCACTCTCTTCAAACTCTTCTAATGAGAATTGGAAAAAACTTTCCCAAGTAGTAGGAGATGTGATGCAGGAGCATCGCCAGCACATCAAGCAAGCCAACGCGACGGCGGGAGACACCTGGACGAGCCAGCACACATTTTGAAAATATTTTGGAAGTTGTTGCACAAGTCTTTAATGAAGCCATTTATGAAGGCGCACTTGTATATTGTATTGGACCTTGAGCCTTGAATCTCTCGTCCTTTGGTAGATAGTCAGCATTTAATCTAGTTAATGCTAGTAGGTAGATTTTAATGGTAGATTTGATAGTTTTAGAGTCCAAGAGAGAAAACGAATATAGACACCCTCATTGTATCATTGTAACATTATTCAGATATTGAAAACAGGAGCAAGAAGAGAAGAGCAAGCAGAGAGTTGTGTGAAGAACACCCATGTACATACATTTGAATTAATAGAAGAAGAATTGATTCAAATCCATGGTTTGTGTTGTTTCTATGTGTACATTTTTGTTGTGCTCATGAATGTTTGTTTCCTTTCATACATTTTCTTTTATATGATGTTCATGTGATTTCATGGTGAACTTGAAGTCTGAAGGGAAGAAGAAATTAGTTTCAATTGTTTCTATAATTTGAACCAGAGAATTCCTGCAAGGAGTGCAGTCGAATTGTCCGCAAGGAGTGCATTGACAGAAGGGTTCAATTAGAGATAGCTTTTTTTCTCATTTCTTCGAAGGTGTAGAGAAGAAATGTTTTTCAATTGTTTCTCTAATTTGAACGAGAATTCCGCAAGGAGTGCAGTCGAATTGTCCGGCAAGGAGTGCATTGACAGAAGGGTTCAATTAGAGATATATTTTTTTCTCATTTCTTCGAAGGTGCGTATCTAGTACAGCGTCTGAAAGGAGTGCAGGCTAAGGAAAAGCCCTTCAGGGTTTTGAACCTGAGCAAAGTATTGAAAGACTGCTACTGCAGGAGTGCGCAGAGTCGTAGGGCTACCGTAAACACTTGGGAAGTGCTGTATGTTCTTCCGCAAGGAGTGCAAATCCTGAAAAAGAATCAGAGTGGAAAAAAATCTCAAGAGACATAGCACCTTCGTGATATCATTAAAGGAGAACACAAGAGTATCTGCGTCATAGAAGTTTCAAGCAAGAGTTGTAAGCGCAGGCTTGGAGAACAAGTTCTGAGAAGGAACACTTAGCCATTCTCAAGAAAAATCTTCGCTATGGCAATCGACGGTCAAGATTCGTAGGGGAGATCGACGAAATCTCGTCAGCTGTTAGATCCCGAGAAGTTTATGAATAAGTCCCAGCTAGCAGGAGGACCATCGGGATTTTACCCATCGAGGATTCCAGGAGTGTAAAATCGCCGCATCAAGGAGTCGCGATCCACTACATATCCTGACGGGAGCTCAACCGTCCAACAGTAGGGACACGGACAGGAGATCCTGAGGAGTCGGGAATCGGGGAATTGAGTCCCGCACATGACAGCGGGAATCAAGATATCCCGATACGCGATTTCCCGACAGAGTTAAGGCATGTAGTGGGGGACAGGTGTTGGAAGGTCAAGATTGGTCGTGAGTCAACGCCAAGCGGCATCGGGGATCGAGGATTCGGGATCCGTGAGGTGAGTGATCACGACCTCGCAAGTATCGATTTTCTCGACGAGGAAATCCCTGACAGGAACAACAAAGAATTGGTCATTACCCATCGGGTTTCAGGGATTTAAAGAGACAAGAATCCATGACCACGAGAATCGCGATCACGCAAGTTCCGGTTTCCAATAGAACAAAGGAGACTATAAGGAGAGTTTTGTGGGTGAGAAAGTCCCGATAAGGAATCTGAAGAGGAATTTCCAGCCTTCGGGCCGAAGGAAGAAGGTCCTGAGGGTTGATGCCAGCGGATATGCGGTCAGTCAAGAGGGTATCAGAGCGGATTAACTTTTTTTGTAGCAGAGAGAGAGAATTCACCATGTTTCCCATAAGATAAAGACAGTCACCCAACCCAGAAGACAGGGAGGTGCGAAGAAGAGGTAGGCCGGCAGGAAATCCAGAAAACAGAGACAGATGAGGGATCTTTGAGCAAGGCTTTGGAGGAGATGGAAACAGCCCAGAGACGCACACTTAGTGCAGGGGATCTGAGTGATACCGATGATGGAATCGTGAGGCTGAACATGGAGAGGAAGTTGCAGCTGAAGATGTACTCAACTGAACGGTTGATAAAAGTTATCGCCAGAATGGCGCGAAGGCGAAAATGGATATTCCAGCATACGAAGAAAGCCTGGATGCAGAAGAGCTATGGGATTGGATCCGTATTGGATACCTACTGATTATGAAGATATCGGCGATGATAAGAATAATCATGCTATCACGCAAGGCTTGAAAGGACAAGGCATTGTGGTGTGGACGAGATACAAGCTTCATTTATTAATCGTGAAAGGAAAACAAAAGATTAAAATGGATACAATGATCGTGAAGATGAAGGCAAAGTTCATCCTAAGGGACTATCAAATCACTCTATTCAAGACGATGCAGAACCCAGATGTACCGATGATAGTGAAGGAGTTTACCGAGAATTCTAAGCTTCAATGATCAGAGAAGGTCACCTGAGAGCCATGATGAGAAGTGTTGCCGGATATCCAATGGTCCGAGATACAACATCTGGATGAATTGGCGCATGGTTACCATCAGATCGCGGAGATGCTTACCAGATGTCCTCTAAAATCTAAGAGAAGTCGAAGCAAGGTCACGAGGGCTGGTGTTTAAGTCACTCCGTGAGGGAAAGATGGGGCCAGTTCCCAAAAGAAATTCCGTACTCCAAGGAGGAGTGTAAGAAAACCTCGTAGAGTAGAAAGACATGGTAAAGGGACCATACATTGAATATAGAGGGCAACATACAGAACAAAAGAGATATTATGTCAATATTGAATTTTTTCCTCATACCATAGGTAGAGGAAGAGGCCGGGTGGAGCTATCACATGCTCACATGTGGGAAGAATGGGCACAGCTCATTTGAGTGTCCAGAGAAAAAGGACGGCCGCTAAGAGGCTTAGATGTTGAGACCGAAGACACGTATGCTTAAGGTCAATCGATGATGAAAGCCTCTTGTGAACACCTGGGAAAGAGGTGGAGGATTCATCTCAAAAGAGATTCGTGACTGTCGGTGATACATCTTGCAAGACCAGATTGGGTATGTATGTCATTGTGCAATGTACGGGTAGCATGTGATAATCCTCATTTCAACCGATGGTGAAAAGATGGAGCCGATGACTGATCAACCGAGTCCATACAAGGTTTCATGGCCACAGAAGGGACATCAGGAGTGTCACTAAACAATAGCGTTTAGTTGAATTCAAGATAGGTGGATATAATGATAAAGTACTCCATGATGTCATTCCTATGGATGTACGTCATTTATTTCCGGGTAGACCATGAAATATGATACATAAATGTGGTCTTGCGATGGGAGAATGAATATTATACTCTAGATAAGTGATGGAGGATACACGTGTCAAGCTTTCGATAAAGGATGAGGAGGTGAAACCGGAAGTAAGCAACACAATACTCTCATGAGTGGGGAAGGAGCTTCTTAACGAGATGGAGAAGAAAGAAGATCCACACTTCTTCGTATCAAAGACATTACTGTTCAATTAGCACAAGAGTGGATGATCTACCGATGAGATTCAAGAAATGCCGAAGAGTTATCGACATCGTGGTGGACGACCACCTCGCTCGCTGCTACCAATGAGGAGTGGGAGTCATCATATTGATCTCATACCGTGAGCTAGTTTTCCAAATAAAGTCGTGTATAGGTTAAATCCCACAAGAAAATGAGGAGGTTAAAAAACCAGGTCCAAGAGTTGTTGGAAAAAGGATTAGTCAGAGAAAGTTTGAGCCCATGTGTTGGTCCCATGCATTTAGTCCAAAAAAGGATTAGAGGCTAGAGGAATCTACCGATTCGAGATGATAAACAAGATAACCATCGTGCATGACGACCGAATGGATGACTGGATGGATTGCCTAAGCTGGCAAAGTATTTTCAAAGATAGATTGAAAAAGAGGATATCATCGATTCGCATGAGAGAGGGATGGCGATGGAAGACGTACCTTCAAAACCAATCAAGGACGATGAAATGGCTAGCCGCGCCGCTATTGACGAATGCACCAAGTACTTTTTATGATATTGGATGAACGAAGTCCCGAGGGAGATCATCGGAAAATTTGTCGTCGATATCCGGCGATATATTGATCTTTAGTAAGACTAAGGAAGAGCATTTGAGAAACTTGAAGATGGTGTTGAGAATGTTGCAGCAAGAAAATTTGTTGATAAGTTTGAAGAAGTGCTCATTCATGAAGACAGAACTATTTTATTTGGGTTTATCTCCGCAAATGAGCTGAAGATGGATCCGATATGCAGAAGCATTAAGAATTACCATCACCGAAATGTATCTGAGGGAGAAGTTTCTATGGTTTGGCTTAAGTTTCTACCCAGATTCATCGACTCGCGGATTAGCGAGCTGATGATGGACATACCAAGAAGGATATAAGTCTTTCATTGGACAAAGAAGCGTAGAAGAGTTTAATCATGAGTTTTAAGATCACTTTAACAAACTTAAGTTGGTGCTGTTCGATTTCCAAAAGACATTCTCAGTGAATGTGATGCAAGTGGGGTTTTCCATAGGAGCCGGGTCTTGATTCGTGAAGACAAACCTCAAGTTGCATATTTTAGTGGTATTGGATGAAGAAAATCAAATACTCCATGTATGATAAAGAATTTTATGCTATCATATTGTGCGCGAAGAAGTGGAGGGATTACTTGATCCCGGAAGAATTTGTATTGTACAAAGGGATAATCATGAATAGCGTTTCTTTGTGAGTCAACAAGAGAAGAACCAGAAACATGCAAATGGGTAGAATATATGCACTCACATTCCAGATTAACATATTCGTGCATCATAACAAAGTGGATGATTTTTTGAGTAGGAAGTGTTTGTTGTCGCAGGAATTCCAAGTCAAGACGCTGGGTTTTGAAAATCTAAAAGAAATGTATGCAAGTGATGCAGACTTTGGAGAAGCATATGAAGCAGCCGAGAATCCAGCTCTCAGGGACAGAAGCTCGGATAGATTACATGGTCCGTAGACGGATTGTTGTCTCGAGGCAATCAACTATGTATTCCAAAATCTCCATGAGAGAGAATCATTGAAGGAGAAACACAACGGCGGATTAGCAGGACATTTTGCCCACGATAAGACATTCAAGTAAAGTTGAAATCGAGCCATTTTTTCCGGGGATGCGAATAGATGTCAAGAAGTTTATCAACGTGATGCAGTAATCGGTCAAAGATTCGGGGCAAGGAGAAAGCGGTAATGCGTGGTTTTATGGAGCCACGTTCCATACCGAAAAGACCACGGAGCGCATTAGCATGGATTTTGCATTAGTTTGTCGAGGACGAAAGAGGATTTGCCTGAACGGTAGTGGATAGTTTTCAAAGATGGAACACTCTTAATTCCATGCCGAAGATCAGCCATGCTAATTCACATCGCGAAATCTATTTTTCTTCAAGGAGGTCATCTTCATCACTTCGCTGGATTGTCAAAAGCATTGTTTATAGGGAATAATGTAAATTCATAGGCATCTTTTGGAGGATCTATGGAAGAAGCTGAACTAACTTGCATTTAGTTCCGCTTTATAATCCTCGATGATTGGACAGACTAAGTGGTCAATGGTTCTGAGACTTCGTTGAGAAGTCGGTGACGTAACACCATAACGCAACCGGGATATTATTGCCATTGTGCAGAGTTCAAGGCATTAACGATTCGAATCGGAAAGTACGTAAAAAGTTTTTCCATTTCAAATTGTATATGGATACTGAGAGGAGTTTCAACTCAGGAGTCAGAATCAACCGCCACAGCAGTCATGAAAAGGCAATATAATCTGAAGTTGATGAAAGAACTTCATACATAAGTGAAGCAAAGAATCAAGATCTTCAAATCAGAATATAAGCGCAGAGCAAGATCAAGACGAGACAACTTCAGCCAGTTGACATTCTTGCACACTTGAGAAGGAAAGGTTCTGGCGGGGAAACATACAACAGTCAAATGAAGAAAATCGACCGCAAGGTCCCAAGAAATCTCGAGAGACCGCGATGAAATTGAACTGTCGGTCGGCACGGATATCTTTGATTCAAATGTCCTTTAATTTTATATCCATATAAGGTCAGAGAAGCAGGAGCGAAGTGATGAATGTACTAGAATTCAAAGCATGGGGTTATGCCGACAGTAAGCCATTAAAATGAATGCATACTTCAGACGTTTGGTAGGTAAGAAGACCGTAGAGAAAAGATTACTAAGTTATACCAGTCATGGAAGAACTCACCCAGTGGAATATGCGTCGAGACGTAAGAGGATATACGTATACGGATAGACCATGAGCCCGCGACGAGCTCCATGAAAATTTTCGCCGGAGTATGATGCGGAGCATCGCCAGACATCACGAACAAGCGATGATGGAGACAAACCGGACGGAAAGCCAAGTACAAATTTTGAAATAATTTGGGATTGTTGCGTAAGTCTTTAATGAAGCCATTTATGAAGGCAGTAATTCTTGTATATTGTATTGACCTGAGCCCTTTTAAGCTCTCATCCTTTGGTAGATAGTCACATTTAATCTAGTTAATGCTAGTAGGTAGATTTTAATGGTAGATTTGATAGTTTTAGAAGTCGAGAGGGAAAATGAACAGGTATTACCCTCATTTACCAATATTGCAACATTATTCAGAGCATTGAAAACAGATAAATAAGAGAAGAGCAAGTCGAGATGTGTGAAGAACACCCATGCATATCTGAATTAATAGAAGAAGCAATCTGATTCAAATCCATGGTTTGTTCTCCGCTCACATTCTTTTGTTGTGCTCAGGAATGTTTGTTTCGGTCATACATTTGCTTTTATATGTTGTGTATGTGATTTCACGGTGAACTTGGAATCTGAAGGGAAGAAGAAATTACTGAATTGTTCTCTAATTTGAACCAGAATTCCCAAAGGCGCAAATAATTGTTCACGCAAGGAGGCGCTGACACGTATGGGTCTAATTAGAGATATCTTTTGTTCCTTACTTCAAGGTGAAGAGGCATTAGCCAGCGCAAGCGATTGTGCAGCCAAGGAAAACTTCGTGGCTGCTAACCTAAGCAGCATTGAAAGACCTGTCAGCAGGAAGTGCGCAGATTCGGAATGATTCAACACTTGGGAGTGTTGTATGTTTGCTGCAAGGAGTGCATGCAAAAGTCCCTCAAAGAATCAGAAAGTGAAAAGTTTCGTGAGGCAATGACTGGATATCATTAGCGATAAATACGAGGTCCGGTGGGCCAGAGAAGGTTCGCTAAGAGCTGTGTTTAAGCTGGGAGAGTCAAGTGCCGAGAAGGGACACTTAGCCATTCTCAAGAAAAATCTTCAAGGAGAAATCACCAGCCGATTCACAGAGGGAGATCGACGGGAATCCTGCCACCGTTGATTCTGCCATGAGGGTTTAAGTTCGCCGAGGAGGAATCACGTGGATTACCCATCGGGATTCCAAGAGGTAAAATCACAGATCAAGGAGCTATGAACTGCGATATCCCGGACGGGCCGAATCACCCAACGCCAGGACACGCGGATGATCCCCTATAGCCTGAATCGGAAATTGCTGATAGTCCGCAGACATGTAATGGGAATCGCGATATCCCGATACGCCCGGACCGGACGGTTGGCGATCAGAGGAGGACGGAAGCTGGAAGTCTAACCCTCCTGTGAGTCAACGCCATAGTATCGGGATCTGGAGTCTGGAATCAAGTGAGGTGAGTCGATCAATGACTCCTCAAGTGGGACCCCATTTCCCTGACGAGGAAACTCCCCCTGAGAAATAACAAAGCATTGGACACACTACCTGCTCTGGACGGAAGAGACAAGAATCAGTGATTCACGGACTCAAGGACACGGAGTTCACTGATAGAACAAAGGGAGATCATATGGAGAGTTATGTGGGTGTAGGGAAAGTCCTGATAAGGGAATTGAAGAGCATTTCAGCTCTTCAAAGCCGGCGAAGAGAAGGTCCCCGAGGAGCTTCACGCACAAGTTGAGGGCTGAAGGTATAAGATGGAATAAGGATCTATGAACAAATACAACTAAGAACTAAATCTAGGATTCAATGTGTTCACATTAATACAAAACATAAATTTCATGTTGTTGATTATTCAAAAAATTGGAGATTGAACAACTAAAGGCTCATATATGTGGATATTAGAAAAACACATACATGATTCAACCCATCCAAATTTTTACTTGTGGAATCAAGTCCCCATTTACTTTAGAGATCCATTTAACATATGTTCAAATCCAGACTAATGACTTCATAACAACTCAATCATTTCTATAGATAAAATGATATGTGTCTAGATCTAGAACTAGAAGTAGACTATCCTCAAATGCATAAAAATTTACTAACTATAACACATACTAATCCAATGTTTGGTTCATCATTCTGAATTAACACCTTCCAACCATCAAGGAAAAAATTTCGCATACTCCTTAAGATATTCTAATAACATGGTATCTATCTCATCAATTGTTTTGTAAACAAAATTGGTTCAAGAATTGGTTTCCGCTCACTGACTGTTCAAACCAACATCAACACCATAAAAAATTTATTTTATTTTTTTTTCTCGATTGCACTCCTAGCCTCCTTGCCAACATCCTATGTAGCTCGCATCTCTTAATGTGAGACAAATTCCCCTGTTAGGAGAGATACTAAAGGTCCGGAAGGCCTAAGTGTACTGCTGGTACTGCTCTCTTTCATCATATGTTTGTCATTTTAATAGACACCATAATATCTGGATGGTAGGTTGGTATAATTAGGGTGCATGTCCATGAAAAAACTCTACATAAAAATGTCTATAAAAATAATGTGGAACCTCATCACTTTGTGACAACTTCATATGTTGTCAAAATTCATTATAAAGATGTCCCTGCTATGAAGTTTAAAATATTGCACCTTCAACATCTTTCTTGGCCCATCTTGAAATTGAACATAGAAATTCCATCTTCTTTTGAAACTCTACTTTTATTATTTACATTTATTGGGGCTCATCACCTCCGACTTTCATCTCCTCATAAAATCGATAAAACTATCAAATATTGGCCCCATATTTTGATATTATGGATCCATAAAGTTATGCAATGAATGCAAAACAATATCCAAGATTTGTTTACTCTACCGAGGGAGATCCAAGATCCTCAAATAATTTTCCAACCTAATTTTAACACATGAACATCGCTCGAGGGTCATTGTTCTCAAGAACTCTTCTTCCCATGAAGCTCATCACCAACATTCAAGGAGATAGGTGAGTGTAGGTGTGTAATATTTTGTTTATGGATAACTAATCCACCTTCCTTCACCCTCTCTTCACCAACATTGACACTTTCTACTATCTTCCTCACATCAACTCCATCCCCTACATACACATTTGAAAGTACTATAACATTTAAATTAAAATATATAATTCAACATAAAATAAAATAAAATAAATATATATATATATATATATATATATTAAAATATAGTAAAACTTACTCCATATATATATATATAAAAAAAAAAAAAAAAAAAAAAAAAAAAAAAAAAAAAAAAAAAATATTTGGTAAAAAAAAAAAAAATGTATTTTGTATTTGTTAATAATATATATATATATATATATATATATATATATATATATATATATATATATATATATATATATATATATATATATACACCAAACATATGTTTTGAATGCAATGCTGACTTTCTTACATTCTTCATTGTTGGAGTATTAATGTGAAACCTATATAAGAAATTTGAATCCATAGCACTATTTTGAGCACATTCGTGAGATTATATATTCACATATTCATTTGATAATCCTCTCCTATCCGACCGATTTTCATTGTCACTTGGAGTCCTCACAAAGAAGGGGTTCATCTTCTTCCTTCATTGAATAGCCTAGAGTGTCTATGGTGAGGAATTTTTGTAGACTCTTGTCTCGACATCTCATCTTGATAAAATAATTTATAAAACAACTTGAAGGTATCTAAGCATTTATAACAATTTCAAAGAATCAAAGACATATATTGAAAACTATATAACTATACTTTTAATTAAGGATGCTATATATAATGAATACGAAAATATTTAAATATTGAAAAAAATGTAACATGTAGAAGGTAATCTATATCTAGGTGTAAATTGTAGAAGGTAATTTTAAGATAGACTGTGTGTAATATGTTAAAATTTAAGGGGAAAAAATATAGCTAGCTAAAAAAAATATTTTACTTTAATTTCTAAACATTATTTGCTTGTATGTTACAATCAACAAGACATTAAAACTCCTGATCCATAATCTAGTAGCATAAAAAAAATAACCGAGAAAACATTTACTTAGCTGAAACAAGAAACAATATTACATGATATGTTGTTGTTATCCTCTTAGATATATGTTCAAAAAAAGATTCAAGGGATCATTTATCAAACCCTTGGGGAAGATCTCATCGCGGATGGCGTAATCCAAAAAGGATCCATAGAATACTAAGGAAAGATTAGAACTCACAGAAGCAACTCCGTGACACCTAGAATGGCCTCACATGTAGAAAGGGAAAATTCAAAGTTCAAAAACCTGAAAATTACATCATCGGTGGAAGAGCGCACGAAGATTTCCTAATTCACACAAAATGACCTATCAAGCAAGAGTTACGAATTGAAAGATATTCATGGTCAAAGTCACGGTCAACCTAGCCCACCAAGAAGAGGATGATTTCGCGATCATGGATGTCATCATCAATACGATGATGTCAATATCCGCGACAACATAATGCGTGGCATGTGCAGAGGTGACATGTAATAAGTGATGTTAGCATGGTGATGTATAACACTAATGTGCCGCCAATGTCACTCATATATTTGGCATTTCCGGTTATTTCATGGACTAGCAAAATTATACCATCGCATACCTATACAAAGGACGGATCTGACGCGGAAAGTTGAGTTGAAGACCATACACTACGTGGTAGGCGGATTATGTGGTGGTTGACGTGGCGGTATGGGTTGGCTGCCACGTGGACCATTCATGGGCTTCCACATGGCAATGGGAAATGCCTCCAATGATGTACTCGAACAAAAATTCAAATATATATATATTAAAATATTTTGGTGGTCTCAAATTCTAGAGGGACCCTACCAAATATGGCACCAATGGATTAGCTAGAACCAACTCAAAGCCTATGGGAACGTAAATTCAAATATATATATATATATATATATATATACAACTTAATACAAAAGGGGAGGTCATAGGGACTCGACTCGATCTCCCCTCTATACACACCTTTAACATATGCTCGGCAAACCACTAGGCCAATGGCCTTATACTACTTCATAATCACGGCTTATATTTAGTGTTGAGGGATATAACGGGAGGGTACGTGGATTAAAACGGTTTCGACATATTCCTCAACATTTATTTATGACAGGTACGTAAACCTAGACAGAGTTTCTCTCTGGCCCTCGGAGTTCCAGAGTCGACTGGCGGTGGAGACAATCATTTTGGGTAATTTGATGCCATTAATTTAGTGGTGTTGTTTGTTTTCTAACTGGTATCAACTGCAACTTGATTTCGAATGAGGTATACTTTATGTATTTTGTCAAATTTATTTTGTTGAGTTAATAAAAACGCCTACCCATTTGAGAGAAAAAACCCAGAGACATAGTCCACTAAGGACGAAATCCATTATCAATTTCTTTGTGTTCATTTTGATGCGATAGTCTCTTCATATAATATCGAAAGGGGCTTCCTTCTTTAATGGTGCAATTTTAATTTATGATCATTTTAATGCAATTTCTTGCAAGTCACTCGGCTTAGCGATCTCTCGGATCATGTTGGTATCAGAGCAACTCTCTTTGACTTGAATTGTTGAGTGAATGCTTACTAGGGCCAAGCATAAGCATGGTGAAGGAACTCTAAGACTTTCAATCCCTAAGTTGGTCGTACATCTCGAAGGAAAAAATGTATAAGATTACAAGCGTGATGACCGTGAGAAAAAATTTCATATGGTCTTTTATCAAATGTCAGAAATGGTCGAAATTTAATGGCTGGAGACTAATGGCTAAAGAGGATGAAGAAGAAAGGGGAGAAAAGTAAGCATTACAAGCTGATGATGATGCTTTGGTAAATCAAAGGGGTTGAGGAGACCCTTCTAAGCCTCCATCTTCACCATTAATTTCTAGTTCTTCTTCCTCTAAGCATCTCATCATTCTCATCATTCTAATCATTCTAGCCATAAAGCCTCTTTTAAGAACCCATTATTCAAATCTTGATGTAAAATTTGTTTTACTCTATGTTTAATGGAGACGTTAATCCTAAAAAGCTAGATAATTGATCCGACGGTTAAAGTATATTTCCGCATTCAACATATTGATGAAGAGGAAGTTAAAGTGCAATTGAACTCTCTTCGATTGGAAGGCACCACCCTCGTATGGTGGGAGAGAAAAATTTAGGACAAGTAAGTGTGGTAATCTTCTTCATGGTCTGAATTTAAATGAACGATAAGGGAAGCAATTTTATCCATTGGTTTTATATTTACATAGCAATGATGGAATGGCAAACTTTAAGGCAAAGTAAAGTTCAACCTGTATGCCTCATGCTTAATTTAGGAAGAACACACTTCACAGTGAAACTTAAATGAAGTATATTGGTGCACTTCACAATTATATTTGGTTATACTTTGCTATTTTTTAACCCCACTAGTCTTAACAAAGTTTGTGTGCAAGCCACTCACCTTGAGAACATGGGAAAGCATGTTCAAGAAGATCCCACACAAAAACCTTCCAGTCTTCCACATAATCCATTTAAGAAGCCTAAAAGGAAGGACAAGAAGACTACTACAGTAACGAGAGAAGGAGGGAAACCATATTGTACCTATCAAAAGAAAAGTTGTATTCATGATGATGAATATTGTTGGAAACTGCATCCAGAGAAGAGACCAAACAAGCCATTGGAAAGGGGAAGACAAAAAATATTGCTACAATGCAACAAGATCTTGGTTTGATTTCTAGGAGGAGACGAAGGAAAGATCACAGTGGCTTGAGTACAAGGTAAAGATTCCTCTATGTGCTAGTTCAAATTCCAATGAACTCATGATAGTGGAATGAAAGAGGAATGAATTATTTCACATAAGAGTTGTACCTAAACACACTAATATAGATACATTATTTGATCTGGGTTCCAAGTAAACTTGATATCTGAAGCACTTATAAAAAAGATGGGTCTTGAAACTTAAACACATCCAAAGCCTTATCCTCTTGGTTAAGTGATAAAGAAAACTTTAATGTCACCAAAACAATGTAGGTGAGATTTTTCTATTGTTTCCAAAGCTGATTTTCTGATGAAGTGGATTTGACAGTTGTATCACTTGATATATGTGGCATATGTTGGGGAGTCCTTATTTTTATGATAGGAAAGTAGTCTTTTTTTGTTATGAGAACAAATACCACATTACTAAAAGGGGAGTGGAATACATTGTTAGATCTCACAAATGAGGGTAAACACAACACTTATTAGTTCAGGACAAATGAAGAGACTCATAAACACTAATAAGAGATATGTGTACTCATGGTCGTATGGGAGAAAGATGTCGAACATCCGAGAAGCTTCCAAGGATGTGATCCTTCATAAGAAATAAATTCAATTGATATTGTTTCTAATTATGATGATATTTAGGAACCAGATGGATTACCTCCTAAGAGGGAGATCCAACATGAGATACATCTTCAACAGATTCTCCTCTTCCTAATGTGAGGCATGCATGTGATAGCTGCAGTGGAGATGATATAGATCAAGAAGCAGGTACATGGCTTATTGGATCATAAATACTGAAATTCCATCTCGTGATCCTTGTGGTTCTCTGATCGCGGATAGTGCCAACAAAGATGGAACATGGTGAATGTGTGTCGATAATCGGGCCTTAAATAAAATCACTGTGAAAAATCAATACACTCTTCCTCATATAGATGATTTACTTGGTTTAGTTAAAGAATGTTGTTTATTTAATTAAGTTGGATTTACGCAGTTGATACCATCGTATCAAGGTTGCATAATAGGATGCATGCAAGACTACCTTTAAAACCAAACATGGATCGTTTGAGTGGTTAGTTATGTCATTTGGGCTCTATAATGCTCTTGGAAATTTCATGCATGTGATGAATGATGTATTAATGCATTTCCTAGATGACTTTGTGATTGCATATTTAGACAACATTCTTACTTTTAGTAGGACTTGGTATGAACATGTAAGACATGTAAAGAAAGTATTGATACTGTGGTAAAGGAAATGTTGTATGTAAAATTGTCCAAATGTGAATTTGGTAGACTGCACTTGTGTAATTAGTTCATATTGTATGAGGAGGACAATTAAAATTGATCCTTCCGAAATTGAAGTAATATAATTGGCCTCATCTAAAAGTGGAACTCAGATAATAAGCTTCTAGAAAATATTGGAGGGAGGTTGATTTCAAACTTCTTCTTTATAGAAGCTCATTTGTGTGCTTTAACCAGTGTGAAGAACATTTTTTTGTGGGGAGGAAAGCAACAAAATATTTTGACGCTTTGAAGGAAAAGATCAATATCGCATCTCAAGATAGCACCATTGAATCTTCAACAACTTTGAGATCAAGCATATGCTGGATATGCCATGGGTGATTGATGCAATATCGTAGTTTCCATGTTACTACCAAACTTTTAACCAAGTTATTGTTAACTATCCCACATATGTGATAAAGAGTTGCATGCATTAGTTCAAAGCATAAAGAAAATGAAACACACTACTTGTTTAGGAAGGAAACAATCATACATATAGATCACCTACTTCATGATCTTCAAGCACAAACCAAATGGAAACAATCTTAACACTACAGATGGATGGTTTTCCTACAAAAAATTAATTTGGTAATCAAATACAAAAAAAGGTACAAGTAACAAGGTAGTTGATATTCTTTCTAGAACTCCTATTGTTTCTTCTATTGATGAAGAATACTTCTTTATCTCTCGATAGCTATGGGGAACAATATGCCATTGATGAAGATTTTAAAGAAGTATATGAGAAGCTAACCCATGGTGCACTAGTAGAGAACTATTATATCCAGGGACAACAACTCTACCATCTTGGAAATCTATGTATTCCTACAAGAGAACAAGTCCATGTGGTAATACAATAAGCTCACACTTCTCTTGTGTGGGCATTTTGGGGTAGGAAAAACTATGGCTCATTTTGATGCAGGTTTTTATCAGCCTCAAATGAAAGCAATTAACTAAATATGTAAAGGGTGTGTGATATGTTCTACCTGTGTTTCCCACTAATAGAAATTGGGTCTATACTCACCACTTATTGTTCCATCCTATCCATGGGAAAGTATCTCCCATGGATTTTGTAGGGGGCTTACCAATGTCGAAAGGGGGGTCATGACTATTTGTGTGTTGTAGTGATAGGTTCATCAAGATGTGTATATTAATGCCATGTGTAAAAAGTATATCATCATGGAGAAGGCCTGCTAATATCTCTTTCAAGATGTTTGGGTTCACTTTGGTTACCACATCCATTATCTCGAATCAAGATACTCAATTCCTGGGAATTTTGGACAAGCTTGTGGAGAATGATGACACCAAATTTAAGAGGAGCATTGATTTCATCCACATATCGACGGACCGGGACAGAGACAAACTCTAACGATGGTACTTTTTCTTCTCGAGGCTGATGTTAGCATCCTAAGTTATGGATGTGAAAATATTCTGCATAACATGCTTACAACCGGTGCCTTTACATTCCTCCACTTAGTGTTCCTTTTGAGACATGTTTTGGTACCTACCAAAGGTTCATTTAGACCTGATGTATGGGAGAGATGCCAATTCAAATGAATAAAGAATGAATATGGAGCCCATAAGTCTATCCAGCAGGATCTAGCAAGTACACCATGGTCAGGAACGCTTGGAGAAAGGTCACAGTGATAAAGCTCCTGCATGACAAGCATCAGGTTGATTATCAGTTCCAAGTTGGAGACTGTGTATGTATTTTACATCGCATGAGAGATTGAAGGGTGAGGGAAATAAACTCAAGCCCCATTCATTATGGACCCTTCAATTATTTTGTGAAAATTGTTCACTATTTTCTGCCCCGATTTCCAGATTATATGCGATTTACTCAGTTGTAATGTAGAGAACTTGAAACTTTTTTAGCCTCCCATGATCATGGATCAGAATGAGAAAGTTCTTTAAATAATTTTCATTGGATGAGTTTTCTACAAATTACTCAGATGAGTTAAAGGAAGATATCATCCTCGACAAAAGGACGAAAGGACTTCATGTAAGGGTGATGTTGATTATCTTCAAGTAGGCATAAAGGGCACACATCCAAGCAAGGCGAGTGTGATTGAGAAGGACAAGGTGAGGGAACTCTTCCTCACTTATCCGTTGATTGATGAAAGCTTTTGGTGGTCCAAAAGGTCTCAGTTGGGAAGGTATGATCCAAAAGGATCTAGGGAACATCACAAAATTTTCGCATCCGGCAGAAGCAACTCAAGACTCTCAAAATGGCCTCAACGGATAGAGAAAGAGAAAAAATCAAGTTCAAAACTCATTAAAATTCTCATCATCATGAAGAGCACGCTTCAAGATTTCCAATGGCGCAACCCGGATCGTCAAACGGAGTTACTAATCAAAATATATTCATGGTCAAAGTTTGGTCAACTAGCCCAGTCAACAGGGGGATGAATCAACATCCGGCATCGCTGATCAACATCAAGATGGATGAAACTTCCAGCATACGACATCAAACATGGCATGTAGGAGGTGATATGTGTCATGTTGATGTCAGCAAGATGGTGACGCATACCCCGCAGGTCGCCACGTCACTCATATTTTCTATCGGGTTATTTCTGCGGGTTCAAGAAATTGCACCATGTTGCAAACCGCATAAACCACGCAGTTCGCATGCTGACATGGTACGACGGGAAAGATGAGTTGGCAGATCAGATGTTGATGTGGCAAGGTGATTGTATAGTGGTTGACATGGCCCAACAGAAGCTGGTTTCCCCGTGGCCTAGTCATGGGCTGCCATGTAAAGGGAAATGTCCAATGATGCCCCATGAACGAAATTCAAAACTGAGATATTAAAAAATATTTTAAGCGTAGATCCGGGCCAAACTAAAGGGGACCCCGCCAAATCTGGCACTAACAGATTAGCTAGAACCAATGCTAAGTTTGGTGGAACGACAAATTCAATATATATATATATATATATATATATATATATATATATATATATATATATATATATATATATATATAGCTACAACAAATAGCCAAAGGAGGCACGCTGCCTCTAATTCTCGAGACCTTTCCCTTTATACATGCCTTAGCATATGCTTTGCAACCACTAGGCCAATGAACTTACATTGTTTACACCTCCAGTTTTTTTATTTAAATAGTGGATCTTCCTAGTGCTAAGGGGAGGGCGCACGAGGGTGCAGATGGACACAGTTTTTTAGACGAATCCCTCAACATTTATATTATGTATTAAGGTGATATAAAACTGACAGAAGGTTTCTCTTGGCATGGAACGCTAGAGTTGGGATCAAGTGGAGACAGCTATTTTGGGTAGAATTCGACGCCATGAATTCAAGTATGTTGTCCATAGTTTTTATCTAAGAAACAAATTGCGTTTTGATTTCAGAATGAGGTATACTTATGTATTTTTCCAAAAAAAGTTGTTGAGTTAATAAAAATCCCACCCATTTGATGAGGACTCGAGACGAGTCCACCAAGGATTAACTCCATTATCAAGTTTTTGTGTTTAGATTTGATTCTTATGTCTATTTATTATTGAGATTTTTCCTTCTTTAATGATGCACTTTAATTTATGCTTCATTTAATGCAATTCTTTATAAATCACTCAATGAAAAGATCCCCGGATCAATGAAACTTGGAACAAATTGCGAAGAAGAAATTTTAGGGTAAAAAATCAAAAGACTAACTAGCAAAGATACACAAAAGTAAATTCAACAATAGAGGACAAAGGGAAACATACATGTGGGTGGAATTAGTAAGGAGATGAGGAGGGTAACACCAAAAAACAAATGAGGGGGGTGACACCAGTAAGGAGAACCAAAAACCCCAAAACAATAAATCCAAGAAGAAACCTGTATAATATGGAAATGACCCTTAGGGGTCAACAACGACAAGAGGTTGGAGAGGTAAGCCAACGGTGGCCTAATACACCAAGAAGAACTATCATAGAGGGGTCGCAACCACTCAATTAAACAATTAAATAATTTAAACAATATCATTTCCATAAATATGTATCATTAAATGTTAAATCATAAAAATCAATAAGAAAAAACAAGTCAAGGGCATAACTTTATTTAGGAAAAAGCAAAGAACAAACCAAAAACCCACAAAACAATTCATGGGGAGTAACCTGCCAAGCTGGTTTCAAGACAAAGTCAACAAGGAAAGTTATTTTTTAATGGCATAATGTCCACATGATTTTCATGATATAACTTATAACATTTTATCATCCCAACATAAGAAGAATGTCACTGATGTGATCATGCCCTTCTTAACTGTTCCTAGGTCATATGGACCATCCTGTGAGAGAAGAAGGTCACACATTATCTTGGCTTGTACTTAACCAAGAAACAAAATAAAACAAAAACTCCACACACATCAATTACAACAATTAACTATATGAGTAGTTTCTAGATTTTTCACAGACGAATACATAAAGAACTGAAAGTAAGATAATCATTTTGAAGTCATTCAAGTAATTAATACAATATCTTGCACGTATTGTGTTATTTTCCACTCTTTATCAAACTCAACCATCAGGTGAGTGATTGTGAGAATTTGTATAACACTTAAAAATTATCGAAGGTTTTTCCATGTTCAAGTCTATCCCTGTATATGGACAGAGCCGAATTTGACCCTGTCCCTGTACAAGTACATGCCCGAATTCGTCCATGTCCACGTACAGGCCCAAATTCGGCCTTATCCATGTACAAGGATAGGCCCTATTTCAAGCATGTCCATGTACATGGACATGGTCGAATTCAGCCATGTCCACCTCCTAAAACACAAAACATGTAAATAAATGAAATTTTAATTAATTGAGGAATAGGTTAAGAATTACCTGAAACCTGAACATGAAAATATTTAAATGTGAAAAAAATGGAACATGTAGAAGATAATCTATATCTGTGTAAATTGTAAAAGGTAATTTTTAAGATAATCTATGTGTAACATGTTAAAATTTAAGGGCAAAAAATATAGCTAGCTAAAACAGAAATATTTATTTAAAATTTTCTAAACATTATCTACTTGTATGTTACAATCAGCAAGACATTAAAAATTTTGAGCCATAATCTAATAGCATAAAAATAATAACTGGTAGAACATTTACTTCGCTGAAACAAGAAATTAAGAGACTATGCAAGTTCACAACTTTGAAACAAGTTGCACACTAAGAAGCATTTGAGTAATGATAGAGAGGAAATTTGTTGTTTAATTGTGCTTGGGACCACTCTTTCAAAATACATGTTATTGGCATAAGAGATAGAGGAATGTAGAAGGGAAATAAAAGTAGTTAAATACTATTAAGGGGATATTGTAGCAAAGAGTGTTTCAAGTCCATCTGTTTTTGAAGACTAATATTTAGCCTCCACTTCACCAAGACATCTTCCCTGGGAAATATTTTTTAAACACAGTCCATTATTTCCAAGTGTTGTTAATTGTTACTGTGAACACTTATTGGTTGGGCAATGGTTAATGATACATTTATGAAATTGCATGTTTTAGCCTATTCTGAAACTATTAGAAGTTCCAAACACTGAATCGTTTTTCTTTTAATCACGATTTACTTGGCCAAGCTCTCTTATCAGTTGTTGACTAGAGAGGTTTAACAATATTTTTGGCACCCCAAATATTTCACCTCAAATTCTCCAAATCGAAGGCATGTCCCTGTACAGGGACATGCTTGATTAATATAATTTTATTTTAAATTTTATGTTTTCAATTTATAATGAATATTAAAAATAAAATTATCTTGTAATATGTCTACTTCTTTACTAATTTCATTACCTTTAATCACATATCCTTATTGAACAACCTTTCCCATTAATTAAGTAACATAACTAGAATCAATCCCATTAATTGAATAAGTTTTATATAATAGTCATAACAGGTAAACACATCTTGAACTTGTATCAATATCCATAAGAGATTTTCATTGTTGTATCTTAGTATTCTATATCATGCATATTGAATTCGAATACAGCAACCTTAACACGATAAAGCTAATACACTGCTTAAGATGGAGTTAACACATGTATGATGATTAGGAAATCATAGTACATTGATTAGTGATTATAAAGTGTTCCTTATTGATATTCAATCATGATTACTAGTCTCATCTTAGTATGGGGCAATGGTTTTCACTATCATACTCTTTGAATCAATCATATTAGCATGTTTTAATTTTGTATCTGTTGTGGTTAAGATAGCTATATAGAATCACTACTAGTTAGCTTAGTAGGAATATCCCATATAGTTATGATAAGGTTCATTATTTAGATTACTATGACAATGAGTATGATACACATCTTGTTACATCACTTGCATTACTTATACCGATATAGGCTTAGTTTTTACTCTCTCCATAAAGCTTGAACATGGTCTGTTTCATCTAACTAACATGTTGTACTATCATATTACTCTTAATATGTGGTGTTAATTAGGGATAGAAATTACCATAAGTATAGTATCTATGTTCTATCTCTCTAATCATAAGTATAGTGTAAGAGCTTAACCAGCTTGCTTACTTAAA
>SNQJ01S0165315.1:2363-13272 GCA_010110895.2 Picea sitchensis | reverse complement strand
ATGTCTATCTCAAAGTTAGGCCCAGGAAGAGTTCCTTGAGAATGGGATCTTGTGCCAAGCTAGAACCTTGGTATTGTGGACCCTTTGAATTCTTAGATAGAGTGGGACTTGTAGCCTATAGGTTAGAAATCCATCCCACAGTAAAGGCACATAATGTTTTCCATGTTTCATTATTGAAGAAATTTGTGCATGATTCTAATAATATAATTGACTGGTCTATGATCCAGGTGGAACCAGAAGGAGAATTCCTGCCAGAGCCTCAATGCATACTAGACAAGAAGGAAACCTCACTCAAGAACTGAACCATTGCACAAGTCAAGGTGTAGTGGAAACATTTTGGCCTAGATGAGGCTATGTGGGAAATGGAGGATGCCACAAGACATGCATATCCATTTTTTTTTACTTATGTATGTACATAGAATGTTGAAAGATAGAACATCGAGGACGATGTTCATTTAAGGGGGAGGGAATTGTAACAACTAGTTTCCCCTAGTTTGTAAATATAAATTATATGGGCCAAGAGACTATGGAAAAATCAATATGTGTGAATGTTTGATTTGATGGACCTTTATATGAAAGGTCGATGAATGTAAATTTTGTTACTTACTAGAAAATGGATAAGTTTTACATGACAGTTGGAAGGGGGGTGTGCTAAGAGAGACCATGAATGATATGAAAGAGATGGTTAAGGGGACCATGCATGGTTTTTTTAACCTCCACCAAACTAGTACCTTACTATATTTAATTGCTCAGGACCAGAACAATCCTCTGACCTAAGAAATGAATTACACTCAAGCTAGTAGGTGGGAAGAAATACTCAAGATTTAATGAGGAGATGGGGCAAAACACCCATGTGTAAGGCATTTAGAACTGACCATAGAATCCTCATTGTAAAGGTAATTAGAGTGAAGATATTGTATCTCTTCTGGAAACTCTGTTGATATCTACAAAAAGGGAGACGTGACTCCAAGAAGCAAAGGGATTCATTAAATATTTGGAGATAATATCAGGAACTGATATGGAACATGAAAGAAGTCAAGACGTGGTGAGAATCAAGACTACCCTTGGTTTTGTTTATGTTTGAAGGATGATTGGCAACAACTGTAAAACGGTATCTAATGTCAGGGGGACGACTAGACATGGGGTTAAATTGTTCCAGAGGCGTGACAAAGTGGACAAACTCAGAGATCATGGGTACATGGACTTTGGGATACTTGGGGTTTATGAACGATGTTAGAATGAGTAAAGGATAGTGTATGCCCTAACCAAGGGAGACATGGGTTGCATTGCCGAAAAAAGAAGGTCGTCAAGGGTAATGAAAAAAAGCTAAGTAAATGTTGGAAACAAAGGTTTTGTACAATTACCAAATAAATAAATAATAATTTGGGATGAGTGTATAGATACAAAAACGAGTGCCCCAGTACAATATGGCTTTCCCTGTGAGGGTGCAAGTTGTGTGGAGAACTAGTGGAGGGTGGGGGGCCCATGGGTGGGTTTATGGATGAGGTAAATGAATGGAGGGTAATCTGCATATGGGTGAATTGATTGTGGATAAAATGGAGGGTTAATGATACTGCAGGGCTGCAGTCAAATAAAACCAAGATGAGATAACCTGGGAGTCCATTGGGAAAGCTAGAAAAATGATGAGAAGGAGTATGTGGCTTATTCTCTGAAATGCGTAAGACTATCGGGACTCCCATCCCTAGGGGGTGAAATAAGAATGAATTTCAAAGTATCAAGGGGAACTATGAATGGGACAACTCATGTGGGGGAGAGTTCTATCAGGTGACAGTACCAAAATGCAACAGAGGTGATAGTACTGCAGAGCCGTGTGTAGGGACCCTAAAGGTGAATGTCAGAGGGTGTGACTGGGAGATGAAATTGATATTCAGAGCGAATGATTACATTCTAGTGTTTATCATATACTAGAAGGGGCTGCACTAATTTGTGATAAAAAAGTACCTGCACACATTAAAACCAAATACCCGACGTGAAAAATATCTGTAGATAAAGAACATATAATGGTTATTTGATAATTTTGAGCATGAGCATGAATAACTAGACGTGATGTGAGAATAATGCTCCTCTAGGGCAAGTGGAGATGGTGACATGGGGAACGTGCCTGTGTAGATGGAGGGACCATAATCTCGTGGTTGAAGACGGATCGAAAAACAGAGGTTCTGGGCTCTCGTAAAAGAGTGTGGATGTTGGGAAAAAGGGCATATATATGGATGGTGAGCCCACAATGCCACCTCGTTTGCACTGACACTATTGGTGATATGGCGGGAGTGTTGTGAGGTGTTTTGGATTACAAGAGCTTGGGGATACCGTTCAGGAGGGTGAAAGAACTCTTGTGAGAGGAAAAGTGCTCGATGATGGAGCATATCCCAAGGTAAATTAGGGGTAGTCATTTCTTCTAGGATATCTTTGTCGCAGTGGGAAATGCAAGAAAATAGGGGATCCAGGGAGTTAACATGGGTGACTTCCACCATGTGATTTTCTTCAAGTGATGAAGACATAGAGGGGATGTCACAAGTATGTTGTGATGGCTCCCTTTTCATAAACTAAATGTCCAAACACTATTGGGGATAAACTTTAGTAGGGGGTAAGATTTCTTGTGGGAAAAGAAACAGAGAATTGGGAGGATTTGGGGGAATATCCTCAGACAGTCTATCTATGAACCATGGAGGGGTGGGAAGTGACTCAGGTTCAGGGGAGGTGATGTTGACAGTATCTAGAGAAGAGATAGGGGGAGTAACTTGCGTTACATGAGGTAATGTGATCGAGATATTTTGAATAAGGGTTAATTGACGACGTCGGTATTCAACAATCAAAGGACACTGGTATGTGAAATGAGCAAGTGAGCCACAAAGAGAGAAAGGGAATATCATCCATTCGGGGACTGAGGTTGAGACATAATGTATATCGGTGATGTGGGTACCCAAAGGTGGTGGTGGAGAGGGTTCTTGCTGAAAGTTTTGGCATACTTTCATTAGCGTATGTCGAAACTGAGGTACAACTGGGCAATGATGAGTGTAGTGGCCATATTCTGAATAGATGGCACAAGCAAATTTTGTTCATAGCCCTTTACTGACTGTAGTAGGGGATGTTTTGGTAGTACTAGAGGTACTTGGTGAAGCGATGAGTGATGTGGTTTCTCAAGGGTGTTGAATCAGATTGCGTAACTCGGGGAGAGAAGGGCATCTATTATTGGGGTGTCCCTCTCTCTCGTAGAGTGTGAAAGGAGGTTGAACTCAGGGAGGAAGTGGAGCAGTGGGATATTTCTTATTCCTTCTACCCCTAGCTGTGGTAGTGGTACTAGAAATTGGGGGTGAGGTTGGTGTGGCTAGAGTTAGTACTGGAATTTGCATCGAGATTCCCTCTTACCGAGGAGGGAGAGATGGTTGTGGAACCATCCCAAGTGGGTTTAGATACCATATAGGAATCGTGCATACCATGTTGGGAAGGGTAAGCGTTTTGAATACTTGAAATTCTTGTACTCCCAGTGGGGGGTAGAAGAAGGGAATTTGAGTGATGGATTGGGGAATTGTCTCCCAAACCGGGATTTTCCCTTGGGGGAGGGAGAAATCGAGGATAAGTGGTGTAGTAGAGTTATCAGGTAATCCCTGAGGTATAATTTATTCAATTGGTGGGACTTTGAGGGGTGTAGAAGCTTGAGTGAGAGGAATGGTGACTCCAGTGTCAGTTCCATTAGAATATACGACACACACTTTTTTTGAAGGGTGTATGAGAGGTGGTTCTCCATGGTATGCCCCCAACAAGGACGGGTCCTTGAAAATTCTGGGGGCCATATCCATGAGTGGATAAGCGTCAGAACTAGTGCAGATAAGAGGTAGGATATTATCGATGTTGGCGGAGTGATTAGGCTCATAATGTGAAACTTGGTCAATGGTGATGATTTTTCCGTTGTGGGGGAACATCATCGTTTGAAACACATAAGAGGCCATTGCCTTCATAGCATACATGTATCTATGTCTAAACAATATGTTGTAATCGAGTGAGGCATCGATAAACTCAATGTCGATAAGAATGGTTTTTCCCCTGAGTTCAACAGGGACATTTTGAAAGAGCCCTTCGGGGGAGGATGATCGACCATCATAAGCTCTTAAAATGATGGTGGATGGTACTAGCTCAGGGGAGCTAAGTTTCTGCCATACACTTTTGGACATTATGCATGTGGATTCACCTTCATCAATGATACATCAATGAACCATGATGTTTTGAATCTTGAGTAGTATTTGGAAAGCTACCAAAGTGGGGAGATGCAGTTCCCCACTATCTAGATCAAATTTGATGAGTCTAGTATCAGTTGTGTCGACTGCCCCCAAGGTAGACAACAAGGATTTCCATTGAGTTGGATAGGTTTGGAGGACCTCCAATACATGCATTGTTGCGAGAGATTGCGCCAAGTCATCAACCAGACTGTAATTGTGTGATGCTCTAGCCTAAGGGTTGTTGACATTCCATCGTAACAGGATGTGAGGGATACGAATGGAGGGTTCAGTGTTATGGCATGGAATCATCAACGGTTGTTTATATGTATCTAGAGTTGCTTTCGAAGTGTTTGGAGTAAATTAAGGGGGTGCGTTGTATTGACAACCATGCGTTTGCAGAAGAATTTATTCTTCGCTAGTGAGGAGGATATTGCAATCCGTCGAATTTCCAGGGTTTTGATACTATCCCATTTGTGGTGGGGAAGGATGTATCTCCTATTGGGTATTCATCACACCTTGGTGTGGAATATTTTTTTGCAACACAACTGGGAGTGGTTGTTGCAAATACTGTTGTGGGGCATGTTGAGGGGTAGGCGACGCTGGAGGACGTGGCGCATTCATGGAGTCTTCCACCCATTTGAATTTGACAAATTGGGGGCAATGGTGAGTATAATGACCATGCTCATAGCAAAGAGCACAAGGGAAGTTCGTCTGGAGGTTGTTGTTGTTGTTGTTCCTCCCTTGGGGGTTCTGGTTACCCTGATTTTGGTTGCCCCTAGCAGGTTCGTTTTGTTGGGGTTATTTTCTCCTAGTCCTGGGTTATTATTGTTTAGGTTTTTCCCTTTCTTTTTGGCATTATTCGGTTGATGGGCCAGATTTTCTATATTCAACTATTCAAGTGTATGAAATTGTTGAATGGGAGAGGGATGAATAAAGTTAACAATGGTATGTCGCTGTCCTTGTGGAGGAGCAACCGACTATGGAGGACTAGGAAATGGAAAATACAGATTGTTTTGTGGCAATGATCCATAGGGTGCATAGGAAGGCATAGCACTTTCACTAGTTACCAGGTTATATGCCGAGGTAGAAGGGGCACTTGAACTTGGTTGAGAAGTTGGGTGCATGATGGGTGGAGGGAGGGCAACAAGATATGGTTGTTGGTGAAGGGGAGGAGGGTAATAAGATGACCCTCCATATGTTGGTGGATATTGTGGTGTACTGTACATAGGTGGTGGTTATATGTATGGGTTGTGGTTTGTTGTGGTACCAATCAATCCATCTGCTGTGTGAGACATCCCAGGTTTTTCATGGCCGAATGGTACGAGTCTCGATACATCGGGTATTACTGTGTAAAAGTAACCCAACTGAGCATAAATGAGGTCATATTTTTTAGCCTTGTTGATGGATTCCTTTTCGGTTTGGGGGAAGGTGGATGCCACATCATTGGCAAGTATAGAGACGAGTTATTTAAGAAACCAATTGATATGTTGTTCTTTGGTGGTTTCTTATTTACATAAACTATGTCGTCGATGCCATTCGTGAAAGTGGTCAGCAATATGCATAGTTGAGGTTAGTTTTCACTCGAAGAGCAGTTCTATACCAGTTTCATGATGAACTGGTAGTTGAAAGAAGGCCAATAATTATTTAGCCAAGGATTCAAAAGTCACAGGGGACCCTGATTTTTCCTCCACATACCATTTGGTTGATGGACCGGTGAGTGTACATTGAAATAACCTCAAGCAGATGGAGTCACCCATGATGTTGTTTGAAGAGAACCATAAGTGGAAGCTCATGACATGGTTGGCAGGATCTTCCCCCGATTTTCCTTCAAATATTTGAATATCTGAAGGTAATTTAGTAGGCATATTGGGCCATGTGGGGTCATGCAATATGGGATCATTCGTGAGTTTACTCAAATCAGGAATGTTGAGAGATGCCAAATATGGCATGGGGGGTGGTGGTGGAGGATTAGTTCCATCCATGGTGTGAGAAGGTAGTGGATCTGACCCTTGAGGGGGGTTTGGTGGGGTTATACTTCTCCCTTGAGAAGAAGTTTCCCCCCCACCTCCTTGTGAAGGAGAGCTAGTGGATGGATGGCCTTGGGAACTGGACCCAAGAAAGTTGGAACCAAGAAAATTTGATCCCAAAATAGTGGCACTCACAGGGGTGTGAGATGGTTGAGCCGGTGAGTTGGAAATACTAAGAAATACTCCTAGAATAGGAGGGAGATTTTGCAAGCATCTAGAATGACAGGGATTTTGTGGGTCCCCTATGATGTCCGAATAACAAAGTGAATGTGTGCAAACGGTGATGAGAGCAATAAATGAACAATAGACTTGTATAATTTGGACCTTTACAATATATCTCATAATTGCATGTAATCAAATGAGCATCATACATAAATGAACTGTAAATAAACATACATGTGGGTAGATGGATTTTTTTCACATGGGAGAACAAATAAAACAAATGCTCATGTCCTAAAAAGACTTATCGTCCTTCCTCCCAAATAACACTAGACCTTCCAATATCATTCAACAGTGGAGTTTGAAGGCACTGGAAGAGGAACTAGTGAAGGATGCAGTAATCAATTATAATGAGGGGTAGAGGGTGCATATCCCACAAGAGCTGGAAATATTTGCCAATAGCCACCCAAAATTTGATCAAGGTGCAATTGCAACCCACAATTGCCACCTGGGTAGATGTCCTAAATTTGGCCACTATGTACCTCGGTCAAAGTGCGACATTTAGATTTTCGGCCTCAAAAATGGGTCACGGGATGGATCCCTTCCAAGAGTTGGGTGACTCAAGGGGGGATGCATAGAACAACCGGACCTTGGCCTTCGACCCTTCATGGGTTTCTCCCTGCCTTATGGTGTTAGGAACACTTGACTTGGAGGATTTTAAATGTCCCTATTTGTCAACTTCTAATGTTTGAAAATGTGAGAACCAGATAACGAGGGGTTATTTGGATGCCTACCCCTGAGATCCTTCCTAGACTAAAATATTTCTTTTGGCACCTCCTGTGGAGGAAAACTTAGTGAGTTTTTAGAAAAAAAATAGATGTGGTGGGTTGAGAGATTGGGTTGTGAACCAATCTCGTTTGAATTAAGTGGGTGTGGATAATTTCTTCAAGAAATAGTGGGACGGTTCAGAATTCCTTTGGAGAAAAACTACTTCAACCTCCACAATTCAAGATGAAATTTGTTAGTGAGTGACTTTGTGTGTGATAAAGTGAACAAATGTGCCAAATTTTTAATAACTTAGGTGTGAATTTGCAACATGTGGACTTCATCTGGTCCTTACAAATATTGGTTACCTATCTTTCTAGATTTCATTGGTACAACCTTGCGGATTTTTAAAATCCCCAAATAACTAGAATGTGGACATATGGGTCCTTACCAATCCTTTAAACTCCCTAATGTGGTTTACACTAAGAAAGCTTCAAAAAACTATCGTAGATTGTAAGCATGCATGCATGTATGAACCTGTTACTTTGATATTTTAAACTCTCCTAGTGATGTAAACTAAGAAAGTAATTCTCAAGAAACTACCCTAAGTTTCCAACATGTGGGCATGTATGGGCCCTTACAAATTTTAAGATGTTTTCAAGAAGAAACTATGAGGATCCCTAGGGGGCTTTGTCCTCTCCTAAATATTTTGTTAGGGGAGATGAAATGTCCCCTTAACCACCTTTACGATTCTCAATATCCCTCTATGGTGCGAGAGAAGAGCATACTCAATGTTTAAAGTTGATTTTTGGTTCCAATGGAAGTGTTTTTATATGTGATAGAAAAGAATCTCAACTTAACTTTTACAAATCAAACAAGCCATCCATATGGAAACCAAAGAAAAATAGGAGAAATATGGTTCTTTTTACCTCCTAAGTGCCTATGTTTGACTAACCTCTCTCATGGGAAAGGAATATAAGTGGAGTTCATTTACAAATTGCATGAAAGAAATATTTTGAAGGCTAGGGGCCTTCAAATCATCACAAAAACCCTTTACAATTTTGAAACTATGGATAGGTGCGTGGGTTATAGTTCAGACAAGTGTGCAATGGGCACACAATGTGCAGAATTCAAAGAGAACATAATACATTTTGGTTCACAGTGCATAGAATGTGCAACAAACAGAAGTACTTTGGGCACACAATGTGCATCTGTGGGATGAAATACCCATGCACGTTTGGATCTGCGTCGGGGGGTGTGTGATTTTGAGTGGAATTCTCCTCCTTCGGCTCCAAACTTAGCTCTTGACAGGTAAGGCTAGGTTGGTTATGGTTATGGTTCCTGCAAGGAAAATGGGTCAAAAAGAAGTGCTCTAAAAGCCCAAATAGGGATGAAATTGATACCTATCCCGAGTATGGTAGCCAATATATTTTGTCCATTTTGTCACTTGGGTGAGCAAAACAAGGGCACTTACAAGTCTAGTTGGGCCTACTAGACAAGACAGAGGTTAGTGCATGAGTTAGAAAATCTAAGCACATGAAATAAACAAGTAAATTAACTAAAAGCAACTAAGGAAATAAAACTAGAATGCATAAGAAACTTTGAACCAAAATCAATCAACCAAATGACCAAGATTATGCCACCAATGGATAACTATATTAGTTGGAAAAACACCATAGATAAAGGAGGACTTATGGATCCCCTCTTCCTCCTTGGGAGGGTTCTTGAGTTCCCTAATGGAAATATYTTCTTACAATGTTAAACAAGAAAGAAAATGATGAAGAAATCAATTCCTATTCCCTCAAGAGGTGAGTGGAATGGCCTATTGGAATGTTGCTAGAATGCTCCAAGAAGAAAAGAGGATTCTTGAGGGAGGATTAAGGCCAGATAACAATACTATGAAATTATTAAATTCTTAGTGCACCCATGGCCTCCATTTATAGAATTATTTCAAGGAATTATTCAGTTGGTTCTTGGTGTGAACAAGGGGTCCTTTAGGTCACCCTTTGGTCCTTGACCAACACCCCATTCAGATTCAAATTAGATTTGAGGGTCAAATAAAGTTGGGAGCTGGAGATGGTCCATAAGTGGTTGAGTGCCCGACAAGAACCATAAACGCACCGTTCACAGGAGTGTGCTTCTTTGGCTCATGCACTGTGCGCACACTTTCTTTAGTGAGTTAGTGCATGTCAATTTTTGTCTAGTTGTATAGTTTTTGCCTCTTGGAAATACATTTTTGGTGCTGCAGGTGAAATAATGGTTGTTTGGAAGTGTTTTATTTCTGTAACCATTTGCATGCAATGTTGCAATCGAAATTTCAGTGATAACACTCCTGAAAAATGAATTCGTGCAGCACCAAACTCTCTGTGGGATCAATGGCTCTGGATCTCTACCTAGATTTATGACTGACAAGGATTTCGGTTATACAGGGTTTGACTGGTCTTACCTGCTCCACCAAACAATATTCTCGGAGAACCAAACTCCAAATGAGATCGAAAGGCTCTCGTTCCACCATATAATATATCACTATTTTGGACTCCGTGACTTCGGGCTTCAGGAGTCCTTTATACACTTTCCTCTCAATCTTCTAGAGTAGTGGATTGACAGACTACTACCTTTGCAGATCGACGAATCTAAAGAACTTACAGATGGATGGTCCAGATCTATTTCAAGATTCAGGGGTCCAAGAAGTTCCCCATCGCCACACCTTACAACCCTCCAAACGTCAAATAAGCAGAGTCAATATCCTCCCTCCACATATCCATTCTCTAATCAACGATCGAGGCTAGATCCGACCTTCGGGTCTCTGGGTTCCTTGGCACTGCCCTCTCCATGAATCCTTTGAACCTTCAGCTTCCAAAAACCTTTGATCTAGTGAGACCTGTCTCGAAAATGATGGTCTTGATGGAATCTGAGACTCTGGTCTTCGGGAGTCCTCACTTCAACCTGTTATCCCTTTGAACATTAGTTTAGCGAAGGTATTATACAATTCCATGTGTCACTCAACCCAATGGTTGAGATTGAGTTCGGGCCTCTAGGTCTTCAGAATCATGACAATCACTAACTTCCACTCTTAATTTCCTCCGAAGTGATTCTCTTCAAGAGTGAGAGATCAGGCGCCACGTGTCCTTACCCGCTGACAGCTATGATCGAATCCAATACTTCAGAGCTTTGGAAATTTGATATTTTTCACACCCCCTCAACCAATTTTCTCCAGGGTACTATACCTCTGGGCTGAGATATCTTCTAACACCTTTCCTCTTAACTGGATGACTGAGAATGGCTTCACTCTTTTGAGCTTCGGGAGCCTTGAAAACTCCATGCCTTTGTTCCTCCAAAGAGACAGACCTTCGAGTTCTCGGATATATTTCCATGTGTCCACTCAAATGGATGACTTAGATCTCTTTGGGTCCCCAGGACTTTAGGAACCTTGTACACTTCTACTCATAAATGAAAAAAAATTATGAATTAACGAAGTCCGAAGGACTTCGAGGGGTTAAACCTCGTGAAACTTACATAGATCCAATGAATGTATATCCTTGCTCCTAGATCTGAAGGTTGAGATCTATCCTTCTTTATGTGCGCTACTCCACCTATCTGGACATAGATATGATGGTCCAGATTACTCCCTCTTCAATATTGACGACTCTTGTAGCTCCTTCCTCCATGACTAATGTTCGTTCCTTTCAATAAAGGAAATTTTATAAAATATTTGAAATTTAC
>SNQJ01S0165312.1:0-21107 GCA_010110895.2 Picea sitchensis | reverse complement strand
TGTGTGATTAGATTTATAAATGTCTCAGATGTCTGTCTAACATATAATTAGCTAATGCATCAGTTAATGTATTTAGACATCTAGGAATGTGCTGATACTTGATATAATCAAAATAATGTTCCAAGAGGTGAATTTGTAAATATACCTGTAAAAAAGTAGGACTTCAAATAGCATAGACATTACTTAACTGTAGCACTACAAGCTGCGAATCAAGTCGTATAACTAGGCGACGAATCCCAAGTGAGATAACATCGATCAACAATTCAATGACTGCACTATACTCTGATATATTATTGGTTGCACGACTGAGGAAAACATCATGTAGACTGATAAGTTCGTTCGTGGGTGCATGGACTGACCATGTAGCAGAAGCTAGGTTCTGAGTACTATGACTAGCACCATCGGCGAAGCCAAAATGGGGTAACAAAGACTCTGACATTTCGAAACCAAGCACAACGCAAGGTAAGCGGTCGAGGGTAGAAACTCAATAACGAAAAAGCACACAAAAGTAGCACACAATAGTATGATACAATAAAATACAAGCACTCATGCAAAAATAGTCTAAGCATAGTACTTCTTCAAGTAAAGCCCATTTCTGGGTTCACTCAAAGGAATTCCATCATAATCTACTAACTCGTAGGCTCTCTTCTCCAACACTCGTTTAACGATATAAGGGCCTCGCCACATAGCCTCTAATTTTTTGGCTCCTAGCAAATCGTGATCTTGTTCATAGAGGAGAACTAGATCACCCTCAGAGAAAACACGTGGCTTGACATGTTTGTCATATTGGGCTTTCATGCATTTCTTCTGGGCTTCAATAACTAGGGTGGCATCATGATGGGTCTCGTCTAATTGCATAAGATACAATAGATGTTATTCTTCGGCATAGGTGTTGGGAAGGAGTTCGACGACTAGCTTAAAAGATGGAATTTCAAATTCAATCGGGAGAATGAATTCAATGCCGTAGACTAGTTGAAAGGGGGTAAATTCCATAGTAGACTTCACGAATGTTCGATAGGCCCATAATGCTGAGAACAACATCGTGTGCCAACTGGTCTTATGGATTCCTATTATCCGACGAAGCATAGTGATAAGGATTTTATTGATTGCTTCAACTTGTTTGTTGGCCTGTGGATAGTAGGGGGTTGAGTTTTCATGACGAAGACCCAACTTGTCGGTAAGTTCAGACATCATAAAGTTTCAAAAATGGATACCATGATATGTAATGATAGCTTGCGGGATCCCAAATCGAGTAATAATGTGATTGAAAATGAAAAGTGCTACAGTTTTTCCAGTATTGTCGAATGTAGGCATCGCCTCAGCCCATTTGGTGAAATAGTCCACGGATACAATAATGTATCCATGCCCCCCAATCAAGTGAGGGTTACAAGTCATAAAATCAATGCCCCATTTCGTGAAAGGTCCAATAGAAACTACAGGGTGTAAGGGAGCGGGATGAGATCTTATCTTATGATTGTATGTTTGGCAAGCATGGCATTTCTGGACGACAATTATACAATCTTTAAATAAAGAAGGCTAGAAGTACCCTACTCACAAGATCTTTTGGGCAGTGGCATACCCAGACATATGAACGCCACACGCTCCAAAGTGGCAGTCATTCAAATCTTTCTCGACCTCATCAAAGGTGAGACAGCGTCGGAATATAGAGTCAACACCATGGTGATAAAGAGTGTCATCGAGAATGATGTATTGACGGGCTTGATAGAAGATGCGACGACGGTCTGTACTAGAGAGGTCTGGCTGGAAAGTTTGAGTCTAGAGATAAATGATAATATCTCCATACCGAGCATCATCAGAACTGATCAGAAAAAGGGATTCATCAGGTAGGGAATACTTTGCCACATTTTTTGTCTCAGCGGAGGGAAGGTCACATATTAGTTCAGAAAACACCAAATATTTCTTGGACTTAGCATGTTCGAATTCTAAGTCAAACTCCTGGAGAATCACTATCCATTTGGAGTATTTTACCCCTAGCAATTGACGTATAAGAATGTGCTGCATAGGTCTGCAATCGGAAATTACAGTGGTCTTGCGTAATAGAATATAGTGACAGAAACATTGGACAGCTTGAACAACTGCCAAAGATAGTTTTTCAGCATGTAAGTTCTTGGCTTCGGTAGTCGTGAGACTTCGACTCAAATAATAGATGACATGCTCGTCGTGTAAATCGTCTTCTTGGACCAGAACCATGGCAATGGTAGAGTCCAAAGCAGCGAGATAAAGGAAATAATCTCAACTATAATCGGGCGGGAAAAGCAGTGGGGTACGGGTTAAAATCAGTTTCAAAGTGTCGAAGGATTTGTTGGCAGTGGTGTTCCATACAAACTCAGAGCCCTTCTTTAGTAGTCGAGTAAATCTGTGTGTTAACTAAGCGTAGTTTGGGATAAAACGACGTAGAAAGTTTGCCTTCCCTTGCAAACTTTGTAGCTGGCGAAGTGAGGAAGGAGGAGGGAGATTGAGGATTGCCTCAACCTTCAAAGGATCTACCTTGATCCCCTAACGTGACACAATAAAGCCCAGGAGTCGGCCGAACTCCACACAAAAGACACATTTATGTGGGTTTAAGCGTATATGATAGAACCAACAACGAAGGAAAATGGCTCAGAGGTGGGCCAGATGATCACTTTGATGCATGGAATGCGGTGGTAGGTCATGTAAATAAGGTTGTACAATATGCTTAATATCATGGAAAGCGTCAGACATAGCACATTGAAATGTTGCACCGATGTTTTTCAAACCAAAGGGTAGTTTCCGGTAGGCAAAATTTCCCAAGGATAAATGAAAGCAGTTTTGTGTTGTACCACGGGTAAGATATTGATTTGATTATATCCAGAGAAACCATCCATCAAAAAGAATATTTCACTTCCAGCGCAATCGTCGACGATTTGGTAAACGAAGGGGGTAGGAAAGTTGTCCTTAGGAAAAGCTTTGTTGATATCCCTATAATCAACACAGACATGGGTCGTACCTTGTTTCTTGTTAACATGAATTAGATTGGATACCCAATCAGTAAAAGCCACTGGATAAATAAAGCCAACTTTAAGAAGTTTTTCGACTTCAAGCTTGATAGCAGCTGCTTTACGGGGGTGGACCAGGCAAAGTCTTTGCCGGACAGGTTTAGCGTCCGGGTAGGTGTTAATTTCATGTACACCAATATCAGGGTCAATATCTGGCATCTCTTCGTAGCTCCATGCAAAGATGTCACAAAATTATTTAAAAAGTGACTTATACGTGACAACCTCATTGGTGGAACATGAAGCTTCAATGTGGACATTTTCGACAACTATAGGTTTAACAGATATGTCGAGGGGGATAGTGGGTGAAATGTTACTTAAGTTCCCTTAGTATAACACATCGTGTGTGGATTCAGGAACCGAATAAATAACAACAACGGTCGACAGAGTCGAGATCCGTTGGTAACTCTCGATGGTGTGTTGTTCGAGAAAGAGAATGGAACGATGATGCCCATCATCCCAAGGGGTATCTTCCATCGACATAACCGACATAGTCATCTCGTCCGTGAGAAAAATAACGTGGAACTGATTAGGAGACGAATCACCGAGAGAGGGAGTAGAAGGGTCAGGCGATTGAATGGCTTGGTAGGCAGATTTAACTAGACTTAAAGGCATCTGGTTGCCGCAGTGAAGATAATTACCAGGTTCGGGTACTATCCATGGGTTAGAAGACGCGGGAGTGTCACGGACGGAGGTGGAAATCATGTTAATCGAGGCAACCAAAGGAGGTGGAACGTCGGGTGGTGGGATTCGAAACGTACCCATCAGAGTTGAATATTTTAGTAGACCCACACCGACATTCTCGTACCTAAGGGGTGTCTTTGCAATGAAAGGTACGTTGCTGGTACGTGTATCAGAGTTAAAGAAGGCCAGTTGGTCTACTGTAACTACTTTTCCCTTATATGGAAAACGAACGATACAAAAAAGAGTAGACATGACTGCACGCATGGAATCAATCCAGCTACGACCAAGTAAGAGGTTGTAATCGAGAGGTGCGTCAAAGATCTCAACTTCAACGTTGACCATTTTTCCTTCTAACGTAATAGGCAATGAAGGGAGTACACCATAGGGTTTAAAGCTAGAGCCATTAAAGACTTTGAGCGTGTTGTGTGATTCAGTTAAGGAAGGAGAGTCAATGGATTTCCAATAGGAAATAGACATGACACACGTCGAGGCACCCTCGTCAATAACTGTTCTACAAATGTTCTTGTCGGTGACAACAACTTGTATTTGAAATGCGAGCTAAGGGGGTAACCTTGGAATGTGATCTTCCAAGTCAAAGATTATTAAATTCGTATCCATAGGGTCGATTCCACTGATAGCTTTTAACAGTGCCTTCCGTTGTGTAGGACAACTATGAAGGACTTCAAGGGCTGACATCGCAGACGGTGTTTACGCCAGATCCTCTATAATACTGTAGTTCTGGGCAACATGCGCATGAGGATTGAAGGCAGAATTTCGAGCCACGACCTTGGGAGGAGGGCGAAGGACTGTATCAGGGTTCAGTTGTTCGAGATGAAGAGCATTGGTGGGAGGTGGAGCCGAGGGATATTTTTGAACCAATGAAGGTGGTATATCGTCAAATTTCTCCTTGGAGGAAGAGTAATCTTTGGCACGAGTGGTAAGTGTGATGTCATTCTTCTTTGAATCACTGTTACACATAAGTACGTAGGAGGTAGTGGAGGAAGAAGGTTGATCATGGATGACCAATTGAGCTTGTTGTTGAGAAGGGAAGGGCTGAGACAAGATGACAGGTGTAGGAGGTTTTGGGGTCCCTTGAAGGAACTTCATGACCTCAACACGTCTCAGACAGTTCTTCGTGTAGTGATCATCACCACAGATAAGGCAGGGATAGAAAGGTTTGCATTTATCCTTATCATCAACAGGTTGTGTCTTGGTCTTATCGGATTGTGGGTTGTTATTTTTATCCTCCTTATTCCTACCCTTCCCTTTTTTAGATTTATTCTTACCGGTAGGAGTCGATTGAACGACGTTCACTTCTGAAGTTTTACCGGTGGGAGGGGTGGGCATCAGAGTAGTTTTAAAATTAGAAGCATGGGATTTGGGAGTGGTGTGAGAGGCCTGCATAGATTGAGGTTGAGCATGGAAAGTACCTATCACACCATCAACGACATGAGAAGCTAATGAGGTTGTTGAGGTGGTTGTGGTAGAAGGACGAGGTGTGTCAGGGAGCAGATCGTAAAGAGTACCTGTTTGTGAATAAACAAGATAGAGGTACTGGGTGCGATTGATCACCTGTTCTTCTGTGACAACTCCACCCATGGAAATGTCTTTAGAGATGTCATTCATGAAGGATTTCGTGAACCATTCTGCCAATAGTTGATCGAGAAGATCGAGTTTGATTAAACATCATCTTCGTGTCCACCCATGAACGTGATCGGAGATATGAGTGGCTTTACTTTGCTTGAAAGAAATCAAAATATCGGTTCCCGTTTCATAATGGATTGGCAACTGGTAGTGAGTGAGGAAAGCCATAGCTAGGGTATTGAAATCGATGAAGAAGCCTCGTGGTAATTCTATATACCACTTCGCATCTAAACCCGTGAGAGTTCGTTGAAAAAGACGTAATCGAATGGAGTCATCCATCAAAGAGTTGGATGAACACCAAAGGTGGAAAGTCATTACGTGATTATTCAGATCCTCTCCTGGTTTACCATCGAACTTGGGAATGTCAGACGATAATTTGGTCGGTATAACGGGCCAGTGGGGAGAGTGTGAGATAGGATCATTCAAAATTCTAGACAGATCAGGGAGGTCCAAAGTGGCTAAAAAGGGAAGTTGTCTATTCACATGAGGATACTGGTAACTTTGGGGAGGGAGTCCCGTCGGTAAACCAGTAGGAACGTAAGCAGTTTTCATATGATGCGAAGATCCTGGCATATTCAAACGTGTGTGCGGAGGCAGGTAAATCACAGGGTTGAACGGAGTGGGGATGCTCTCTTGCAAAGGGATACTAGATTGAACATTCGAACCCCAAATAGGATTGGAAGAACTGGGATACACCTGGCCCGAACTAGGGGGTAAGAAAGAGCCAACTTGAGATTGTTTCCCCCCAGACGATTGTGGATTCCCTTGAATAAGATGATTCCAATATTGGGCCAGTGATTCGGGGATGTTCTGCCCATACTGTGGATTATAGCCTCCGAATGGAGGTTGTCCTCCGAGCGAGGATGATGCCCCAATTTGGGTTTGACCTCCAAATTGAGCGTGCCCCCCGAGGTTATATTTCCCCCCAATGGGAATCTGGTAACCAGAAGTGAATAATGATGTAGACATTCCAACGGTGGTAGAGCCACTGGGTCAGAATCCTCCTATAATAGGTGGAAGGGACCCTCCAGAAAGGAACCGGGATGGTGTCGAAATAGAACCAGAAGCAGCGTTATACCCAGGGGGAGTGAAGACTCCAAAAATTCCTGATGGAATTGGGGTAGGACTGGGAATAGAGGCGTTCAAAGAATTATACCCAAGAGGAAGTGATGGGATCTGACTAGATAAAAGCAGTGTGCTAATAGGTGATTGGTTTTCCACCGTATTCCAGGTGGGAATAATCATAGTGTTTGGGACCATTGTGGAATGGGCCTGCTGAAGAGGGATGGTTGAACTGGGACCAGCTGATAAGGTTTCCAAACTCATAAAATAATAGCACGTTGTATTGTTAAAGTGATCTAAGGGTATCGTAAATGTGTAAGAAGTTTCGGGTGGTTCATAAATGATAGGTATGTCAGCTCCTGTCTCTGAGGTGGGAGGGTTTCGTCTAGAAGTCAGAGTCTGAGCGATTTTAGTGGTCCAATAAGCATCCTCATTAAGGCCAACGACAATTTTGGGAGGTAATCCAGAAGTGTTGATAACAAGTTCTCCGAACGAACTGAGTCGAAGAATATGTCTCTTGTATCCAGGAGGTAGGCAGAAAGCTTCTAGAGGGTTAGAAACAACCCAAAAGCTCTCTAGAGAATCGATCATTTTCGGCTATGAAGGTACGTGGTCCTGGATCTCACTTTGTTAAGGAGATTCCTCTGGTGGGTTAGGGGGAAAGGGTTGAGAAACTTCTGGATCTTCTTGAGGTAATCCCTGCATCCTACGTGAATGACGTGGAGGGTCAATGTTGGCCGAATCAAAAATCCTACGGAAAAAATCTATGGCCAACTATGTTAACAAACAACACTAGCTAGTAAAATCTAGGAATCCAAACCAAGCAAACAAGACCTTCCTATTCCAAAGTCACTAGTTGGTGATGAAATCCAACGTCACGAATTCGAGACAAGAAGGGGCTACGCTAGGGTGGAAAAATTACGTTGACGACCTGCTTAACGGACGTACACCTTGGTGTAAGCTCCCACACATAATTGTGGGTATACAATCCAAGGAGCCCGAGTGACTCTGACCAACGTCGATTCCAGGTACCATGGAGACTTGCCCCTCCATAGTCACCTTGTGTAAGATCCTAAGAATATAGGCAATTAAGGTTACCATAAACAACAGTGGTGCCTGGGGGAACAGTCGACAGTCTGATCCATGTGCAAGGGCAAGGTATCTAGCCTGAAATCAACTCGAGAGGCTTCCACTCATCATTGTGGGTATACCTTCAAGTGACCCCCATAATACGCACAATCTCTACAATGAGACCAACAAAGCAGGGTGAGTAACTCTGCCAATCTCAATGCGACCTCAGGTTTGAGCCTTGTGTGAGAAGGGCTTCCCAGGACAAAATGTTGCAAATGGAATTTGACACTCCCTATCACAAGATGCTATTGTGTGTTTTGTTTTTTGGAGAGTGTGTCTCACTACCTATTCCAAAGCTCTGGCCTAGCTAATGTTGGTGTAAAAGAGCCCTAGAAAAATTACTAGTTAAGTTTTAGATTTTCACAATATTATTAAAGGTTGTTGTTACTTAAGAGGGAGATGAGAATGAAATCGATGTTGTGTAAGAACTTGACCCAACAATATGCAAATAGAAAGTGAATGCTGCAACTTTCCGTTCGGTGAATTCTATCTATAGTAAGGAGAAGGTACTTCTGGAATGGTGTAAACTACGAAATATACTTTCTTTCTTTGAATGTAATACCAAACAATCATCAACAATGTAATTTCACTATTCGTTCTCTTTCAATTTGTCGAATGTCAATATTTTCTGTATAAATGATTACCTAAAAGACTGAAAGACTTTAATATTTTCCTTTCGAAAACCAAAACAGGGACGGAATCGAGAAAGGACAAACAATCAATGAAAATAAAATACTAAACAAGCACCCAAATCGATCTTTCAATGGAGATAAAAATAAAAAATGACAAGAAAACGTTTCTTTAAATGTGAATAAAAAATTGGTCTTCCGATCGTTAAACAATCCAAAAGGTGTAACCAACCTAAAACTTCAAATCCAATCAAAGATTTTTAATCGAGCAAGCACTCAGACACAAATCCAAAGATTATACCCTTGTCGATAAAAATAAAAAATGAAAAATGAAAAAGATCAAAAGAGAGGTGTTTGATCTCTGACACCAATCAAGAGCAAGCTTAAATAGTCAGAAAAAGTTAAGAACTAGCATTAAAAATCCTTTCCCAGCTAACTAAATAAAAACTGGGTAACAACAGAGGCCAAAACCCAATCCAAAAACTTTCTCAAATGTTGCCACAGGCTGGTAGTATAACACAGTGCGGAAATGAATAGTTTCTACAAGCCAAAAACAGACAGGGTGTGGAAATCCCGCACTGAAATAAACCAACAGGGTGTGGAAATCAAAGGTTTCTGCAGGCTATCTATAAGGTGCAGTGCAGAAGTGTTTGAAAAATCAAGAAATTTGGAGAAAAGGGAAAAGAATCCAAGTGGATTTTCAAACCCAGAGAGTCTAAATGGATCTCCCACAGACTCAGAGATTGATTTCAAGCAAAAAGAATAGGTCAAAAGCAAATGGCCAACAAAAAACCACAATAAATTTTTTCTTCGCTAGTGGAGTTGCCAATTTTGTTATTGGGTAAATCGGTATATGTGTACATGAACTAATTGCCTTAGATCCACCTGGATCTAGAACAAAACGAGACAGGACAAGACTCTTTCCCTAAATTGTGATCATTGAGTTTACTACCAAAGGAGTAATAGATAGCATACCTTATGAATCACTTCCTTATATCTTTGTTGTCCCTGCTTCACTCTAGTGCTATTGTGGAATCAGATTTACGACAACACAAATTGACCAACGTGAAAGAAGCAATAGTAGAATTCAATGACAACCTAAACATGTGATCAAGGAGTCATGTAATAAAACACAAATCATTTTATGGGAAAGAGGCATGCCACCGTATTATATTAATGAAAAGTAGAAGATACAACCGAATTGCCTTGATGTTGCAAGTTACCTTTTAGTGGTCCTTCATTCCAACACACACATACACTTTCTCAGAAATTCGCATGAAGATAATCCACAAAATCTTGATAGGAAAATGGTGGCCTCAAGCATCACTAAGAACATGATTCTTCACACAGTCTTCAGCCTATTCTTTCATCAATTCTCTGCTTAATCTTGCTTAACCTTTTCCATGAGAAGCCCATGATTATATAGGAGAAGGTGAAGTGGTTAAAGGGATGAGGATGATCCCACCAAATCAGAGAAACCAGTAGGATCGCAACAATACGGACGCCACTTCACATTCTAGAATATTCCCCTTCTAGAAACTTCGTGAAACCTCTTTCCTGTTTTAGCTTTTGGAACGCTGCCGCACCCTGCCTATATGGCAGCCTGCGGAAATCCCACAGGCCAGCTATAGAGTAGCCTGCAGAAATGATAGATTTCCGCACTGTGTAATATGTGCAGCCTGCAGACCCTTTCTAAAAAGTAGCCTTGTAGAGGAGGAAAGAAGTAGCCTTTCTCAGGCAAAAAGTCATGTTAGGAGCCTGAACACATGTTTGTGAAATCATCACTAGGGTGACCAAAATTATGTATAGCAATTATTAAGGCTTAAAAGTTAGAGTTATATATTTATATATATTATAGGTGGTATCTTATATGTATTAATTGTAATATTTTATATGGATCAAGAATGATGTGATATAAGAGTAAAGTGGTTATATGGGTTTGGACTTAGAGGATATAAGTTCAAGGTTATGAATAAGGGGTTATTGTGGTTAGGTTATAAGGGTTTTTGGGTTGAGAAATTATATGGTTTACAAGTTATACAAGGTAGTGGCTATATTAGGGGTTATAGGTGATATGTGTTATCATAATTAGAGATGAGGTTTAAATGGGTTAGGGGAAATAAATCTTACAAATTATAGTCATTAGGAGTCATATGTGTTAAGGGTAGTAGGTTTTAGGATTTATATGATTTAAGGGTTATGATTAAGAAGTGATACAATTTAGGAGTTATAGGAGTTATACATATTAGGGGTTACAAGTGTTAGGAGTTTATAGGATTTATAAGTGTATGAGGTTGATAGGTGTTATATGGATTAGAGATTAAGGGTAACATGGGCTATATGATTTAGGTGTTAGTGATTATAGTTGTTAGAGTTATAATTTTATTAATGACTACAATGCTTAGGGTCACACTGTTACGGGGTAAGGGATTATAGATGTTAAAGAGATAAATGTTATATTAGAGGTTATGGATGATAACGGTTACGATAATTAATTATTATATCACAGGGGTTATATAATTTAGAATTTTATTAGATGTTATAGGGGTTAGTGGTTAAATGGATTAGAGGGTTTAGGTGCTATATGGACTAATGGATAGAAGGGTTATAAATTATAGGTGTTATGTCATATATAGATTGGGGGTTATAATTGTTAAGAGATATGGGTCTTAAATGTTATATGGGCCATAAGGATTAATATATAATAAGGGTTAGGACTTATTGACGTTAAATATTATAATGCTTGTTAATAATATTAAGGGTTATTTTGTTGGGGGTGATAAAGGTTAAATGGATTATATATTGTGCATTAAGTGTGAGGGATGTCAGACAATTGACTTAGGTTGATGGACAATTGGTTTGGATTGATGGTTGTCATTGATTTCAACCCTTGGAGAGTGATATTTTATATTGATGTCAACCCTTGGAGAAGTCTGGTAGTGAAGTCCGGTAGCACAAAGGTATGGTTAAGGGACCCGAGTTTGTTTGAGGTACAAAGGCACATAGATCAATGAATATGTAGGTAAGACTATTCTAGATGGATAGTACATGTCATGCCATTTCTGGTGATATGCGGAACGTCACATAACTCCTCACAATTAGAGAGTTGTGGCCATATGAAGTTGGAGAACCCTCATGAGTTATCTAGAAGCCCCTAGAAGGTCAAAGAAGTCAATTATTCTAGAAGCTCCTAGAAAAAGTGTACTAGTCAAATTGATGGTAACTAGGAGTTAATCATGGGTATAGTTGTTGCATTAAGAAAATAATTAAAAATAAATTAGTTGCAAGAAGAAGTTGTTAGTTTGGTAATTATGGTAAAGTAATTCTGATGAGAAGATTGAATAGTCAAAGTGGTGGACCAAGAAATAAATTAAATAATAAAGTAGTTGCAACAAGAAGTTAGTTAAGGGAAAAGAAGTTACATATTGACTAATTATAGAAAAGTTAGTTGCAACAAGAAGTTGTGAGTAAAGAGAAATTATTTAAATAATAAAGTAGTCAAAGTGGTTGCAAAGAGAAATTATTTAAATAATAAAGTGGTTGCAACAAGAAGTGTCGAGTTTACTATTTATGGATAAGTCAAAGTGGTTGCAAAGGAAATTAATTAAATAATAAAGTTAGTTGCAACTAGAAGTGGACAGATTACTATTTGTGGATAAAGTGGTTGTAAGTGCACAAGTGGTTAGAAGTGGGTTAGCCCTAGAAGAAGGAAGTTGGGTTAAGTTGGTTAAAAGGTAACGCCTTGATGAAGCTACTTGGAGAGTATAAATAAGACAGCAAGGAACTCCCATTAGCACCTACCCTACCTATTTGAATATCATTGAATATATATTTTTTAAAGGTCTATTGCAGGTACACATTGATACATCAAGTTATGCAAGTCTGAGGTAGTGAAGGAGGATTGATGACGAAAGTTTCAGAGCTACAAAAATACTGAAAAAAACCTAGTTTTTGAGGTGTATGCGAGCTACAATGGAACAAAGCACGTACATACACAGGCTGAAGGAGAAAAAAATGCGTACATACATAGGCTGAAGGAGAACAAATCGCGTACATACGCATGCTGAAGAAGGAATAGTCGCGTACAATTGGGAAAAGCTATGAAAACTTGAGAAGATGAAGATGCCAGGTCTCTAGAGTTTGAAAGAAAGATCCCAGGAAGGTCTACAATGATCAGGTACAACAAATCTATCTACATGTTCAAAAGGTTTGTATTATTTCTATGTGTAGTTGAATATTGTTGTCTACATGAGATAAGGTCATGGGGATTTGAGGATTTTTCCTAGAGAGGTTATTGGCTACATGACACTTACTGTATGAGTCAGATGTACAGAAATACAATGCTGGTATAATTAATATCTTTCATTGGTACATCTTGTTGGTGTTAAGGCATATCTTGTATTTCTTGGCATATGGTTAAGGGTTTTTGTGGTACATGGTTGAGAGCTTGTATTTGTGAAGTGGTTGATGTATTAAGAAGTTGTATATCAGTAAGGGTTTGATGTCTAGTCCATGTGAGGATTATTATACTTGTTCATGATTTTACATACTTGTATGGAACATAACTAGAAATATATAGATGCACTTGGTTAAGGAAATTGTATAAGGATGTATGCATAGGGCACAACTACATTATGGACACAGTGATAGGTTGCATGTTGATGTGATAGAGGCAACAAAGGGTCAGAGTTTTTCAAGAAAGATAAAACCACCGTTTTTAGAAGGCATACACAAGCTACAACATAGACAGGTTGCGTACATACGCAGGCTGCACTACAGACATGTCACATACATACGCGAGCTGCAACACAGACATGTCATGTACCTGTTGATTTTTTGTTGGTACAAAAAGGTTACATGTACATGCTTATCACAGGTCTTTGTTACAGGTTGGTTATAGGTTGCTGGCATAGATTGGTATAGGTTTACAGTGGTATATTTCACAGTGATAGTGTGGCAGTGGTTTCATCATTTAACTTATATTTCATGGTGGCAGGACGAGGAAAGGATAGGTGGTTATAGTCGTCTTCCGGTTTTAGCCAGAGAACATAGGGAGTTGTAGCCTCCTTCTGGTTATAGCCAGAGAATTGGGGAGTTGGAGCTTCTCTCAGGTTGTAGCCTGAAAATATAGGGGGTCAAAGCCTCCTTTCAGTTGCAGCTGGAGAACAAAGGAAGTTGGTGCTTCCTTGAATGTAATTCTTAAAGACATATAAGAAAAGCATTCTGTGGTTTTCTCTCACATTGGGTTTCCACGTAAAATACTGGTGTACTGTGCATTGTGTGGATGTGTCTATTATTGTTTATTATGCATTGATGGATGTTAATGTTATATGATGCAATAACATATTAATGATGAACTGATTAACATTGTTGAATAAGTTAAAGGAGTATACATTGTGGTTAAAAAGGATAAATAAGTGGTATAAATTGCTCATTACTGATTCACCCCCCCTCTCAGTAATACAACAAGGGATTATAGTTGTTATGGGTTCTAGTTTCATGGAATATGGGATTATAGAATTTAAGGGTCATGTGTTAAATGGGTGAATGCTATATATGTATTAGGTGGTATAGGTTATGCCAAGTGTTAGTGATTGAGAGTTAGAGTTAGAAGTTATAGGTGTTAGGGTTTATGGATTCATGGCCACAAGGGTTAGAGTTTATAGGGATTTAAGGTTATATTAAGGGTTAATGTATGTTAGTGGTAAGGGGCATGGCCTAGGTGTTACTTACTACATAAAGAGTTATGATGGATATCGATTATGGTTATAATGGTTAGGGATAAGTAGTGATAACATTTATAAGTTATACATTCGGGACTATACATGTATATATGTTTTATATTGGAGGTTATAAGTGTTATGGGTTGATATATGTTATAAGTGTTAGGATTTATATTAAAGGTTATAAGTGTTAAGGGTTGTTAGTGGTTATATGGTTTACAGATTAGGGTTACATAAGCTCTATGAGCTAGGTGCTAGTGATTATAATGGTTAAAGTTATATTGTTATTAGTGATTATAGTTATTAGGTTTATAATGTTAAGGGGTAAGGGATTATTGATGTTAAGGGTTGATATGTTAAAGGGGTGAATGCTACATGTGTTATAGAATTCAAGGGTTTATATGTTAAAGGGATATATATTATATTAGAGGTTATGTATGATAATGGTTCTAAGGGTTAGTGATTATATTACTAAAGGAAATATAATTTAGAGGTTAAGTGTTAGATGTTATAAAGGTTAGAGGTTAAATGTATTAAATGAGTTAGGTGTTATATGAACTAAGGGATAATGGCGTTAGAATCATAAGTGTTATGGATTATATAGATTGGGGGTTATAAGAGCTAATGTTTATACGTCTTAGGGTTTATAAGGATTAAGCGTTATAGAGGCCATATGCTTTAAGGGATGATAAGGGTTAGGATTTATAAACATTAAGGTAATATTTATTTCTTATATTAGAGGTCATAGTGGTTTGGGGGTGATAAAAGTTAAATGGATTAGGGGTTAGGTGTTATGAAATAAGGGATTACAGAGGTGAAGAGGTGAAGGGTAATAAACTATATGGGTGAAGGTTATATGTTAGGGGTTATAAGTGTCAGAAGTTAAGAGTTAAAGTCAAGTTATAAGTGTTAACAGTTAAGGGTTAAATTCAAGTTATAGGTGTTGGGGGTTATGGATTCATGGTCATAAGGGTTAGGGATTATATAGATTTAAGGTTATATTAGAGGTTAATATGGGTTAGTGGCAAGTGGTTAAAGGGAATAGGGGATATATGGCTTAGGTGTTATCAGTGCCATAAAAGGTTATGAGGGATATTTGTTGTTATTATAATGGTTAGTTCTTGGGAGTAATACAATTTAAAAATTAAGGGTTATGAGGGATAATGGTTATGGTTATAAGAATTAGGAGTTGGGAGTAATAATGTTTAAGGATTAGAGTTATAAATTTTCATGTGTTAGGGTTAATATATCAAGTGGATTACAAATAATGTGTTATATGACTAAAGTGGTTATATAGGTTAGGAATAAGGGGTTATTGTAGTTAGATTATATAGGTTTTAGTGGTTAGAAGTTATAGGAATAATAGATTTTAGGATTTAGAGGTTATATTAGCGACTATGAGTGATATGTGTTATCACAATTAGATATTAAGGGTTATATGGTATATATTAGAGGTACATGTGTTATGGATAATAACAATTATATGGTGTTATGGAAAATAATGATTATAAGGTTAAATGGGTTTGGGGAAGTAAGGATTAAAAATTATAGGTGGTAGGAGTCATATATATGTTGATGGTTGTAGAGTTTATAAGGGGTTAAGGGTTATATTTATAAGGGTTGCATTAGAGTTTATAGGGGTTATGTGTTAATAGTTATAGGATTTAAGGGTTTCAAGGGTTAGGGTAAGGAGTAATAAAGTTTAGAAGTTACATGTATTGGGGGATGTAAGTGTTTATAGGAGTTATATTAGATATTGTAAGTGTTAGGATTTGATAGGATTATAACGGTTACAGGCTATATTAGAGGTTATAAGCATAGAGTTTGATAGGGGTTAAATGGATTAGAGATTAGAGGTTACATGGACTATATTAGTTAGGTATCAATGATTATAATGGTTAGAGTTATGATGCCATTAGTTATTACAATGGTCAGTATACTAATGCTATTATTGATTATAGTGGTAAAGGTTAATGGATTATAGATATTAATGGTCATCAATACTTTAAGGTGTCTGAGATTTAAAGCTTAATTGTGTCTAAAATCTTACTAAGAAGTAAAATATAATAAAATTATCTTATGTACATAATACTTTGGACCAAGAAAACAAACTATTTTTGAGTAAAATATTTTAGAGAATTATATTATAATATAATATAAGTTAGATTTTCACTTTGAAAAAAGTTTAATAGATTTTTAAATAAATGACCAACAATGCTATGAAATTTATATCTTTTATATTTTTTATTATGTTTAATAAAAAAACAACATACTTGTTTAAGTAAAAATTTATGACAATTGATCAAACTAGTTATTTGATATAAAAATTTATGTAAAAATATTAAATATTTAAATATTTAAAATTATTTTATTTATATTTAATATTATAATTATAATTTAAAATAATAATTTTAATTAATATACTATAATATTAATATTTTTTATAAATATCTAATACAAAATTTAAAATAATATATTAAATTTCTATTTTTTTTTCTTTCATTCCATCTCCACCTTCTAGAACAAAACTTTTCATCTAAATTTGTATTTTTCTTACTCATTCCTCTATATACAACCCCCTTCACCTCTTCATCTAATATTAATATATATATGTTTGTGGATATATCGATTTTTGGGACTGGTAATCGAATCAAAAACTATACTTCAATGGAAATATGGGCGGAATTGCAGATTACCGCTTTTAAAGAAGTATGATTCAAAAGAAGTATGATCCACCAATGAATTCCGCACTATCTTTCATGACAATGTGACAGATAAAATGAATTTAATTAAATATCTTGGTTAATATTATTTTTATAATTAGATATATTAAAAATAAAAAATTATAAAAGTGAAATAAATTATAAATTATATTGCCAGAAATGCCATGGCAAGCAAATGATCTGCTATTCGCTCTTAACAAAAAAAACCAACGGTCAGATTTAAAAAAGCTAATGGTTGAATTACTTTCTTGAAAGCCCGTGCTATTTGCTCGTAACAAATACCAAGAAAATCCAACGGGTGGCATTTAAAAAAGCAAACGGTTGAATTACTTTCTTGAAAGCCGGCGAAGAAAAAGACATAAAGTGAAGTATCCAATTCAAAATTTCAAAATTTCAATTCGCTTCTATGAGAGCTCACTCGCCCACCCCATTCCGTCTCGTCCCAAAACTTTTTCCAGATACAACTATGTACTTGGTAATATAACTTTGTTTGATATAAAAATGGTTTAATAAAAGTTATATCTTTTAATAATCTTAGAAATCAAAAAACAAAATACAACTTTTTACAAAATATTCTAATTAAGAAATAAAAAATAAATTATAACTCAGTACAACATATTTTAATCATATAGAGATTTTCCATGTGATCATNATATATCGATTTTTGGGACTGGTAATCGAATCAAAAACTATACTTCAATGGAAATATGGGCGGAATTGCAGATTACCGCTTTTAAAGAAGTATGATTCAAAAGAAGTATGATCCACCAATGAATTCCGCACTATCTTTCATGACAATGTGACAGATAAAATGAATTTAATTAAATATCTTGGTTAATATTATTTTTATAATTAGATATATTAAAAATAAAAAATTATAAAAGTGAAATAAATTATAAATTATATTGCCAGAAATGCCATGGCAAGCAAATGATCTGCTATTCGCTCTTAACAAAAAAAACCAACGGTCAGATTTAAAAAAGCTAATGGTTGAATTACTTTCTTGAAAGCCCGTGCTATTTGCTCGTAACAAATACCAAGAAAATCCAACGGGTGGCATTTAAAAAAGCAAACGGTTGAATTACTTTCTTGAAAGCCGGCGAAGAAAAAGACATAAAGTGAAGTATCCAATTCAAAATTTCAAAATTTCAATTCGCTTCTATGAGAGCTCACTCGCCCACCCCATTCCGTCTCGTCCCAAAACTTTTTCCAGATACAACTATGTACTTGGTAATATAACTTTGTTTGATATAAAAATGGTTTAATAAAAGTTATATCTTTTAATAATCTTAGAAATCAAAAAACAAAATACAACTTTTTACAAAATATTCTAATTAAGAAATAAAAAATAAATTATAACTCAGTACAACATATTTTAATCATATAGAGATTTTCCATGTGATCATTATAATCGTATTTTAAAATAATTTTGTATTTTAAAATTAACGTAATTTTTAAAATTCTTTTAAATTAAAATAAAATATTAAAATTTATAATTTCACATTTCAACTATAAAATTAATATAATTTTAAAAATTATTTTAAAATTAATAAAACATTATTAAAATTTATAATTTCATTTTTTACATTGAAATTTCAACTATAAAACTTTATCTTTATGAAATTAACCATTTAAAAATAATTTTAATTTCTAAAATTTTTAAAATAATATTATTTCAACTAAAACTTTATCCTTAAATAAGAAAATTTAAAGATTTCTTATAAAACTCTTAACTTCAAAACACATTTTTAAAGAAAAATATCCAGCAAAAATATCTGATTGATTTATTCAAACTTCCACCTAACTCAAAAACAAAAATAACTCAAGAATCATATTTTTCTACTTTCATGAGTAAGACTAATAAACAAAAATGACTTAGTTTAATGTTTAAAATCAAACACACAATATAAAAAATTTAACTTAGTATAATGTTTAAAGTCAACCACATAACATAAATTTTTTTAACTGTAAACAAAAATGACATTTCTAATGTTTAAAGTCAAACACATTAATTTAACTTGAAAATTTTATTAGTTTGTAATTATCATTGTTTAAAGTCAACCACATAACATAAATTTTTTTAACTGTAAACAAAAATGACATTTCTAATGTTTAAAGTCAAACATATTAATTTAACTTGTAAAATTTATTAGTTTGTAATTATCATTCTCTTAAGTAAATGTCATTCTTTTCAACAATGTATCACCAAAATGTAGTCATAAAATGGATATTGCTGGATTTTAAACAAATTTTCTAGTTTAACTTTTTGTTATTTTGTGAGTTCAAAAAAAATTATTTTGAGAGGTCAAAAGAAAAAAATATCAAGATCATTATAGTTTTCATAATAAAAAAATATAAAAAGTGGCCATGCACAAGACATCCTCTTTGATCTCTGAGGAAATCTATATAATGATATGGATGGGGTTAAGAGCGGATAACATTAATGAGTTGGAAGATTTATTTGCGTATTAAGATATTCAAAGAGAAAGAAAGGGAAAGTGGGATTAATCATATACTATTTTTCAAGGACTCTTCCATCGATATTCAATGTCTCCTTTGTGATTCTACTTTAAAAAATGGTAGTTTAAAAATGACAATTCAAAGAATCATGGATTTAGTAATGTAATTTGAAGTATTTTTTTTTTTTTAAGTATGGTAATTTAAAAAGGAAAATGGTAGTTTAAAAATGATAATTCAAAGAATCATGGATTTAGTAATTTAATTTGAAGCCATCTTTTTTTTAAGTCACATAGATACAACCTAGTAACACAATCAAATGGCGATTGTTTCACTAATCTAGGATTGCACATGGAATAAATTTTAATAAGTATAAAAGGGGGCACTTATCCTCATACCTTCTCATGAAATTAATATCTAATTAGTCCAACCCAATAGTAATGGACAAGTAGAATTATATGCATGGGAGGAAGGATAATAATTTAAATCTCCCCTCTTCATTCCCATCTCTACATTTCAAGTCAAAGGTGGAGGAGTTATTACGGAGAAGAAAATGGAGAAGAAGAGGGTTTCAATATTAGTTACTTAGTACAACCATTGAAGAAGAAAGAAAATATGCAATTCCAATTACAAACTAGCCACTAGAAATGTAGGGGATTTGGCTAAGCAAAAGAGAAGGAGAGCTTGTGGCATTATCGAATAAAACCAACATTTAGGAAAATTGTGAGCATGGAAGAAAATTATAGTAATTTTTTCATGTTATAAGCTATATCAATACTAAGACCAATGCGTATCTTATAATAAAAATGTCTCATCCCTCTTTTGTTATTTTTTCTTTCAAATGGTGAAATCCTTTAGAGGCATGCATGCATGTAATTATATTTCAAATTAATAAAAGAATCATGTATGCTTGTTTTATTTCCTTCCCATGTGTGTGCACATTTTTGTTTATTTATTATCTATGGTGTGTTTTTATTGTGAGGAGATATTTGCATTGTGTGTGTGTTATTTTTGTATAAATGATTGGATTGCGAGTGGAAGAGTTATAATAGGCGGGTTAGGTAGGTACTACCTATATTATTTGTGATCATAGGAGAAAGGGTTCATACTAATTACAATCATAGCAAATAGGAAAAGTATTGGTAGATACTATAAGGTAGTAAACAACTCTAGTCAAGTTTGTTAGGTAGAGTTGTAGGGAGAAAGGAAGAACAACTTCAACATAGAGTTTGGGTATGCACTATGAGTGTTGAAAAACATATACGGGATTATGTGATTTTAAAAGATAACTCCAACAATGGAATTTTTGTGTAGATGGTATTGTGGAGTTGAAGTGAATATAGTGAAAAGATAAATTACAATCAAGTAGAAAGAAGAACAAGATGTAGATTTAAAATTTGGATGTTTTATTTCAGGTAGCTCCAACAAGTGAAATGCCATATAGAGTTGTCTAAGGAGAGAAATAGCTCCAATAAATAGGATTTACAAGTAGATCTATTGTTGGAGAATAAGATAGCTCCAACAAGACATTTCTAGGAAACATTGTTGAGGGTTTGGAGTAATAAAGAAATTTGCAAAAGCAAGACTTATAGATTTGTGAAGAAGATTGCTTGGTAAGTTGTAGTATGGTGCCAAGAGAAAGAACATGAGTTAGTGGAGGGAGAAGATAACCATGTAGAGGTGAGGATAATGTCTAGAGATAATTGCAAGTGCTTATTGCACATCTAGTTTTCTTAGAAAAGGTATAATTGAGAAGAAAGCTAAGATAAGTGAGAAGAAATGTGTCATGAAGAGACACAAAAACACTAAAAAATTGGAGTTAAGAGGAAGTTGTCCCAACAATAATAGAAAGACAAGGAGAAGAAATAAGAAATGAAAAAGAGCTATGTAGCAATGCAGACCCATACATAGAAGAAAAGGGAAGATAAGGACAACCAACTAAAATTGAAACCAATTGAAGTGAAAGAGGATCTATGTACTAAGGTGGAGATATACGAAAATGATGTGATGGGAAGGCCA
>SNQJ01S0165310.1:17277-41229 GCA_010110895.2 Picea sitchensis | reverse complement strand
TTTAAAGAGGTAAGACATGTTCCAGATTTAAAGAAAAATATAATTTCAACAGGGCAATTGGCAAGTGAAGGTTGTATATCCATATTTACAGATAAGATGTGGAAGGTCATCAAAGGATCATTAGTGATAGCGAAAGGAGAGAAGGTAGGTACATTGTATTTATGTACTGATAATACTGACTCTTCTATCTCTTTAGCTTCTACACGAGTGGATATAGCATTGTGGCATCATAGGCTTGGACACATGAGTGAGAAGGGGATTTAGATACTTCAAAAAATAAATTTGTTTCTAGATCTTAAACAAATTGATTTGGATTTCTGTGAGCTTTGTGTTTATGGAAAACAGAAGAGAGTTAGATTTCTCAGAGTCAGAAAAGAAAATAAGAGTGAAAGGTTAGAGATTGTGCATACATATGTATGGGTACTATCTCAGGAATCATCTCTTGTTGGCTCTCATTATTATATTACTTTTATTGATTATGAAACTAGAAAAACTTGGGTTTATTGCATTCGACAAAAATATGATGTTTTTGATACTTTCAAGAAAATGGAAAGCTTTGGTTGATAATGAGACAGGAAAAAAGTTGAAGTGTCTAAGATAAGATAATGGAGGTGAATATTGCAGCAAGGAGTTTGATGATTACTATTCATACCATGGGATTCGTAGAGAGAAGAGAGTTCCAAGAACACCACAAGAATGTTATGAAGAAGCAATGCAGGTAGACACCAAAAAGAAGTGGGAGCAAGGCATGAAAGAGGAAATGGATTCCTTGGAAAATAACCAAACTTGGGACTTGGTTCAGTTGCCTGGAAGAAAAAGAGCATTGCAGAATAAATGGGTTTACAAGTTGAAGGAAGAAGATGGAGGAGAAAAGTCGAAAAGAAAATAAGAGTGAAAGGTTAGAGATTGTGCATACATATGTATGGGTACTATCTCAGGAATCATCTCTTGTTGGCTCTCATTATTATATTACTTTTATTGATTATGAAACTAGAAAAAACTTGGGTTTATTGTATTCGACAAAAAATATGATGTTTTTGATACTTTCAAGAAAATGGAAAGCTTTGGTTGATAATGAGACAGAAAAAGTTGAAGTGTCTAAGATAAGATAATGGAGGTGAATATTGCGCAAGGAGTTTGATGATTACTATTCATACCATGGGATTCAGAGAGAAGAGAGTTCCAAGAACACCAAGAATGTTATGAAGAAGCAATGGTGTAGACACCAAAAGAAGTGGGAGCAAGGCATGAAAGAGGAAATGGATTCTCTTGGAAAATACAACTTTCAAACTGGGACTTTGGTCTGCCTTGCCCTGAAAAAAAACATTGCTGAATAAATGGCTTACAAGTTGAAGGAAGAAGATGGAGGAGAAAAGTGGTACAAGGCTAGACTTGTTGTAAAGGGTTTGAACAAAAGAAAGGCATAGATTTTGATGAAATATTTTCCCATGGTTAAAATGACTTCAATTAGGACTATTTAAGTCTTGTGGCAATAAAATATTTTCTGGAACGACAGATGTTAAAACATCTTTTGTCCATGGGGATTTGGAGGAGAGACTATATGCAAATACCAGTGGGCATGAGGTCAAAGGGAAGGATAATTGGTATGCATGTTGAAGAAGAGTTTATATGGCCTAAAAGCAAGCTCCAAGGCAATGATATCTAAATTTTGATAGGTTTATGACATAACAGTGTTATAATAGATGTCACCGATCACCGGTTTATTTTGGGGTGTTGCCAGAAAAATGGAAGCCATATTATCTTTGCTGTTGATGTAGACGATAATTGTTGCGGTGGTCTAATATGTGATATAAATATGCTCAAGAATAAATTAGCCAACTCATTTGTGATGAAGGATTTGGGTGTCACAGAAGAAAATCCTTGGCATGAGAATAACAAGAGATAGAAAAAATCAAAATTTTACATTGTTGTCTCAGTGGTGAGTACATAGAGAAGGTGTTGAGAGGTTTAGAATGCATAATAAAAAAACCAATTAGTGCACCTTTGACTAACCATTTCAAATTAACTAAAGAAAAGTGTCCCAAGACACAAAGGATATATAATACATGTCCGTGGGTCCCTTATTCATCGCAGCTAGCTATATCTTGATGTATGCAATGAGCTCTGTAATAAGACCGTGATATTGCAATATACAAAGGGGAGTCAGGAGCGGTGTATATGAAATTCAATCCGTAAAGAACATTGGGAGGTAGTAAAGTGGATTCTTAGGTATATGAGAGGTACCACTAATCATGCATTATGTTTTGGAGGTTTAGAAACCATTCTACAAATCCATATGTTGATTAAGATAAGCGGCGATAAAGATAGAAGGAGGAGTACCATTGCAGTATATGTTTCATTATAGGTGGAACAACAGAAGTTGGATTTCGAAACTGCAGGTACTTGCACTTTCAATGCCAGGCAGAGTATAAGCCGCTACGAAGTCTAGTAAAGAGATGACGGTTGGCTGTGAGGTTTATGTGAGGAATTGGGAAAGAAGTAAGAGAATAAAGGTTGTATTGTGATAGTGAGAGTGCCATTAATTCATTAAAGAATTCAACCTTCCATTCAAGACTAAGAATATATTGCTTGAGGTACCACTTCATAACATCCGCCTTCTTGGAAGAGCCGGACATTTGAAGTCGGAAAAGATACACACTAGCAAAAAATCCCGCAAATATGTTAACGGCGATAACCGGGAGAACTGGTTCTCGCCGGCCCAGCTGGTCTTCAAGAATGAATAATATGAAGATGAGAAACTTCCAGGTCCAAGATGGTTCAAATTCCAACATATACAACAAGCCGTGGAGTTGTTGAGATCGCCCAAGTGGAGATTGTTATTGTGGAGCCTCGACATCTTCCCCGATTCAGAGAGGTTCTTTACTTCCGTACTGTGTTTATACCCCATGAAGTATTTCTACCCCAGAAGTATGTACACTCATCCACGCGGGGAGTGCAGATAGTACCCTCCTCGTCTGGGGATATCCCCATGAATGGGAGGTCTGGGGGAAATAGGGTCTTCTGCGAAGCCCCGAAGGAAAAAATTGCCTTGTAAATGTATATTGTAATTTCATTGCAAATCTGAACTGCTCATTATAAGGTCGAAATCTAACGATAGAGATTTTCATGTTCCGGTTTTTTCCCTAGAAGAAACCCCTCTTTATGAGGAAATGTATTATGACTATGTTTGATGGCTAATATTGTATTCTCGGTGATAGAGAGTGAGAGAGAGAAGAGGAAGTTACAAAGGTTTGGTTATAGGTTGTATCCCTTCATATGTCTTGATAATAATAAAGAAAGGACTGACAATTTCTCCATGGACGTAGCCCACATCGGGTGAACCACACATATCTATGTCTCTATTGTATTGTGTATCTTCGTGGTTTTGTTTCATTTGGTTTATTTTATTTCTCCGCGGTCCTATTTTTATAATAGTTTATAGTCGGGTTCTCAAAGATAGCTCAACCGCATTTCACTTCTTGCAAAGGAAGGAGAATAAGTTTCAAAGGGATCAAGAATGTCATATTAGTTTCATGATTGAAGCAATTTTTTAACCAATGCTCCAATCTTGAGGTTTGCAGATCCAAATATGGATTTGTGGTGTGCACAAATGCGCAGGCGAGGGCTGGGAGGAGTTCTCACCAAGAGGGATTTGTAATCTATTATGAGTCCCTAGTGCTTAAAGAGCATGAAAGGAATTATGCCACTCATGATTTAGAGCTGGTAGCAATCGCCCATGCATTGAGGAAATGGAGACATTACCCTCATGGGAAAGAGACTAATTGAGAACAAACCACAATTGTTTGAAGTATTTATTTGATCACCGAATTTTAAATTCTAGGAAAACAATATGGCTAGAGTTTCAGAATAGCGACTTTGATATCAAGCATACTAAAGGGAAATAAAATAAGGTGGCTGAAGATAATCAACGGTGCGTATCTAATTACATGCTACAACCATTAGCGCATGTACGTAGATCGGTGATTAAGGAGAGAGACTCAAAGCCGCAGTCGCTGATTTGCAGTATAGAGGTGTGGTAGCAAAGATACAGTAGCGTGAGAGACCATAGAACCAAAGAAGTTACACCTGGGAACTGATGGCTTACTTCCTCAGATAAAACAGAGTGTATGTACTCAATGTCCGAGAATTGAAGATGGCAATTATAAAAGAAATGCATAACGTGGCTTATGCCGGACATCCCGGATATCGTATAGATATTGTGGCGCCGACCAAAAGCCATTATTTTTGGCCATGTCTGAAGAAATAAATTGATAAATACATCGCCAGATGTATTGAGTGCTGCAGTTATAATGGTGCATAGGCACCCTCATTGTGGTTGTTACCTTTACCCATTCCGAAAGTGGAATGATGTGGTAACAATGAATTCCTATCACAAGATTTCCGTATCGAGCAAGCAACATGATTCAATCATGGTGGTGGTGGACAAGATTACAAAAGTCACCATTTTATTCCACCGGAACCAATTTCACAGGAGTGCGACATGTTGCTCGGCATCCTTAAAAAAGTGGCACGCCAAGATAAAATTCCTAAGACAATTGTGTCCGATAGGGACCAGAAATTCACCTAATTTTAGGAAATGATTGTTCAAAGGATCCGCAAATATGAACTTTGGTACAACATATCATCGTGAGTCTAATGGATAGACAGATAGGGTGATGAAATATAGAAGACACGAGAGAATGTATGTGATGATAAACCATCAAGGTGGGAAGACCATCAGACGGTAGAATTCACCACAATAATGGGTATCATGCATCATTGAAGATGAGCTTCCATTCAAGCACTTTTATGGGCGAGCAACACCCAAATGGAGCCAGATAATCCAAATTGAAAGCAAGAGTTGGGCCTCAGCTTCTCAAAGAGATGGAAGACCAAATTAAATAGAATCTAAAAGATGTCCAGCAAAGACAAAAAAGTTACGATGATAGTAACAAAACCCACAGATAATTCAGTAAGACCATGTTTTCCTGACAGTGAAAACTAATAGGAGTTCCGTGAAATTGGGAAGCTGCTAAGTTATGCAAGATTTTGTAAATACTTTCTGAGATTCGAAAGGATTAGGACGCGGCCTACATGCTTGCATTACCTACATCTATGCGATTGCACATAATGTGTTCCATGTTTCACTACTTAAGAAATATATATCTGATACTAATCACATTATCGATTGAATGTGATTCAGGACCTAGAAGGTGTTCTCATAAGTGCATCATGCTGATATTGACAGAAAATAAAATAGCTTTGGGAATCTATCTATAGAGATTGTAAAGGTCTAGTGGAGCTGGTATGGTCTTGCGATTTGAAATGGAGCATGAAGATGCTATGCTGTGAGTACCCACATCTTTTGAAATTTTGAAAAGCTTGCAGAGACAATGTAAAGTTGCACCGAGGACAAGGTGCATAAATAAGGGAGGGTATTAGTGTCCCCAAGGCCGCAGCCCTTTGTAAATATGGTTTATGAAATGACTTGTAAATATGTGTTATAGGCTAGTGAGATGAGTTTATATGTCAGGCTTATGTGATTGTTAGACCGAGCCTAAGGGTCTAGTGTACAAGGTCCTCGATTTTGTACCATGTATGTAACACATTATCAAAATACAAACATTGTCGTGCAATTCAACCACGCATGAATGAGGATGAGAATCAGCCTACCACGCGGCAAGGAATTAGGGCTGGAAGGTGAGAAAAGGGGCTAACTGTTAAGCCTAGGGCTCAGGGCCTGGGGAATAATATTTTATTACATTCCAAAAGAACCCGGCAATTCTATAAGCTTTATCCTAAGTTCTTGGCAAGGGGAAAATGTTCAAAGGGGATGCATGTTGATGGAACACATGTAGTTCCATGGGTGATGGCACAACTCTGGTGCATGTGAATAAAATGCCTACATCGAGTCACATGTGAGAGGGGTTCCTCCTCCATTTCTACTTGACTACCTGAGCGTGTACAGATCTCTAAGAAGTACGACCGACCCGACCTCTACAAAGAATACCTCATGCATCCGCGGAGAGCCAAAAATCCTGTGTTCGTTTATGAAAAGTAGGGTTCACCCTATGTTCCGAGTCGTGGATTTTGTGTCGATCCCCTACGGAATTTCTTGTCATGCAATCTTGAAAACCATCACCGTGAGACCTTGTGCCATTGCAAAGCCCCAGCCCAGGTTTGTTTTCCTCGCTGGTTGTTGTGACATGTAGAGCCGATCAAGATGGCTTGTTGGCCGCTGAAAGTTGTGATTGAGCCTGCATGACCTCTCTCCGTGTGAGGGAGGTGATTATTGTTGGAAGAGACAGGTCGCTCGCGGAGAAACTCTCTCTCCGTGGAGAGAGTTTGGAAGTGTCCTTCTTGAGTGTCCAAAGATCAGCTGCCTGAGACTTTTGATCCGCCCCTATTGCAGACCCGTGAGAGGAGGTGTAGCAATCGATGGGCCGTGGCTAGAAGGTGGTACTCCCAGCTTAAACATGGCTGTGGGGAATTAGAGTCCGTAGTAGTGGGTGTAAGTGATGGCATCTAGGAAGAATCTCCATTTTTTTTTTGTTGTTTTCTCTGTAACCTCAACCCAGCCTAGGATTCCTTCCTTGGGGTGGAGCTTAGTCCTAGCTTCGGGGTGACCCACTCATCGAGTTGATGAGAAGTGTGGTTTAAGGCTGGAAGGTTCATGGAAGGCCAACACGTGGTTGGTGGAATCTACCACCCAAGCTTCAAATATAAGTATTAGATGATGTTTTATTGATGTATTGGTGTTGTATATCAATTTAATGTTAATGATATTGATTGGTTTGTTATAGCACAAATAATATGAGTACTCAATCATTAAATGTGTTTCATTGCTTAAATGGAAGTTGTTTTAAATAGTGAAAGTGAATGTTGTTATTTCCATGAAGTATGGTAACATAAGGAGTTCTACAGTACTTTGGTATCAGAGCAATTAAGCCTTGGCACAAAAAAAGGGGTGCTACAACCTCAGATCTACCCATGATATGAGGAAAAATATATGATATACAACAATGATGTTCTCCTATATATCTACTAGATATAATCTAAAATTATGCTATAAGAAGGAAAAATAATGATTCTAACTTGGTTTTCCATGGTTGTCCCTGCATATTCCTAGTCAATGCATCTCTAGAAATCTCATTCTAGCTCACGTTATATGATTCCTACACACAAGGTAACATAAAATACCAAACTCAAAACCTTTTCAAGTTTCTTTAGTAATATAAAAAATATATAATTAGATCTAACCTAATCTACCAAGGAAGACTAGATCTACAATTTATGAACAAACATTATTGAATACAACAACAATGGAAGGGGAAACCATATAGATATATATTAAATTTTAAGAAGTAGTATATAATCAACTTTTACCTTTGAGTCCCCGACAAGAATCCTCTCTTATATCCTTTCTCTAGCACCTCATTAGCCCTCACAGAAGCAAGGCCAACTTGATATGAAGATTGAATACAAAAAGCTGGTATGAAATCTAGTAGCATAAGTCATTTTTCAATTCTTCTCTCCTCCCTTTCTCCCTTTTTGATGCCTTCCTTTATAGATTGGATGAAAGAGGGTAGGGAGAATGAAAATGTCAATCTAGTATGATTTGAAGGCATGTTTTATTGTGTAGTCTATGCTTGTCATTGATTGCAATTACAACAGTGAAGATGAAATGAGTATAGGAAGAATGTAATGATGTGCACCGTGGATGAGGCTAACTGCCAAAGATCAAGAGAGATAGTTTACTCAAAGATCTCAAGGGATCAAAGATTGAGGCCTCTTGACACTTTCAGGAAATCTTTCCAAGCAAGGAGGATAAGTAAGATTCGGAGGAGAAAGGCTCAAGATTGTTGATACCATCCCAATTCCCGCTATCGCCGATGGAGAAAAGAAGATCGCTAAGAGGAGGACAATCTCACCGCCATATCTCGAAACCGAATCCAACCAACATTGGATTCAGAGAACTCAGATGCTCCTTAACGAAAGTAAGGTGCAATGCGAAATCCCAAACAAGTGCATCGCTTCAAAGTAATCGATGAATGAATATTCAAACTATTGGATCAAGGGACAATTTGGACCATTGATCAGCACAACTAAGGCTCATGAAGTTGCAAAATCACGATAAAATAGTGATCATTGATCCAAGAGGGACGCATTGCAGAAGATCAAAGCATGTCAAATCTTTGGAGTTTCACAGCATCGAGAAACTAAAAGATCGCATGAACTTTTAACCTTTGAAGTAGCGAACCCTAAAATAACAAAACAGACACATCAACAAACAACGTCAACAAACCACATCAGCTAAGAACACATGTCACAACTAGGCAATGACAAGTGTCAAGATGGATTGCATCATAGGCCACCAGAAATCACAATTATAAGTGACACATGGCAGCCACCTAGGTCACGTCACGTCATCAAAGTGACACAAGAGTGACCCCACTCTTCGAGTTACCGGAGTTTTAGCTTCAATTAATTCCCCAAGGTCCCAAAGGATGAAGTCCTCGGGCAGAGAATAGTCGTCCGATCACCAAGAATGTGGACTGTTCATCTGAGGTACATCTCGATTCTCCTATCGTGACTTGGATTGACAAGAATCTCCATCTAAGAAACAACAAGATGCCAAATCATGAAAAGATCAGGACCATAAGATCACCAAGAACGTGGACCTTTGATCTGAGCTCCATCTCAAAGTCTCGCCAATCGCGGATTTGATTGACGAGGAATATCCATCTAAGAAACAGTGAGATGCGAGATCAAGGAAAATATAGACCATTCTGATCACCAAGAACTGAGGACCACATTCCAGCTCCATCACCGAAACTACCATCGTGACTTGAGGACGAATATCCCATAAGAAACAACGCAGATGCACATCACAAAAAGATCAAGACCACATATCACCAAGAATGAGGATCGTTGATCTAGCTCCATCTCGAAGTCTCGCCCATCACGACTTGGAGTGATGAGAACTTCCAACTAAGGAACGCTGAGATGAATTCACTTCATGAGATCCGGAAATCATTGATTCCATCGAGATCGCCGACCGTCACTGCGGTCGATGAAGATCATATGTTCACAACGGCTTTTAGAGTAGCCGGTCACCAGAGTCAAGCGTGGAGGAAGACCTAATGCACCAATGATGGAGCTCGTGACATGGAGAGTCAAGATGTTCCATCGCAATCTAAATGAATGTGAAATGATAAACAAACATGACATCCTATAGAGTCAATCTAATGGTGCAGGTGAACTTGGGCACGATCAGAGGACTAATATTGTTCACAAGAACTTCTAGAAACCATTATTAGTTTCGCCAGAGCTAAAGTGAATCTCTGGGAATCTCTACCGGGATGAAGATTGGTCATAGGGGAAATTGACAAATTCTGATGAGCTGCTAGAGTCAGAATCGAAATCAGACATAGAGATCGACCACAAAGAGAAATGAAGAGTCTCACCTCAGAGAGGCCGAGAATTCAAAGATAACACCTGATGTTGAATGTGTGGGAAAAAATGCTAGAGAAGTTGAAGAGTAAGGATGATGATTAGACGGAAAGACTTGAGTTATGGAGAGATTGTATGGTGTGATCAAGGCGTAGAGGCATGGTATATTGTAATGAAAGTTATAGTGACTATAAAAATGCAGACCAAAGAGAGATATGTTGTTGATGCTATTGTTGTTGATGGTAAGGTTGTTATGACTTGTTGTTGAGAGGAATCAAGTGTGAAGAAGGAAGAGAGTGCGGCAGCTGAACTGAATAGAAGAGGAACTATTCATCGAGGATATGCATGACAGATAAAGAGAAGAAGAATAGAAGTGCAAGGCATCCAGGCAGAAGGCAAAGGGAAGGTACGTAGCAAGGAAATGCAAGAGGAAACCGCGATGAGTCCGGTAAGCCATTGTTGAATATAATATCACTTTAAGCTGACGATGGAAGTCACTTCCTGATTGCAACAGAGCAGAGCCCAATGCCCATCGCTTTTAATGTCACGCTTTTGTTTATAAAGAGATGATCAAATGGAATTAAACTCAATATCGCTTCAACTTCAAACTGAATGGCATGCATGGAAAAGTGAGACTAGATAAACTTCAAATGTTGAGTTGTAAGGTGAGTAAGGGGAAAGAATCTGTATAAGAAGAGTGCAATTTTGTGTCTTTCATAAAACAACAAGCCAATGTGACTGGGGAATAAAGCATCCAAACGCAAGATCTTCTTCTTTACATTCAAACACATAAAAACCAGAGAATACAACGATGCAACAATAAATCCTTTATCATAACATAATTGCAACAATCATGGTAAATCAAATCACGAACTCCCTAGCATGACATGAAATCTTAGATGGAGTAGGAAAAACTATTTGTCATAAAACAAGAAATCCTTTATGTACGTATGCATAACCCCAGAACTAGAATGGTTGTTAAACTTTTACCGAGCTCAGCTCTACCATCGATGCTTTAAAAAATACAAAGATTGAGTCTATATACTCTGGAAAATTTGCCTAATAGAGGCATCTTAGAACTTCTAGTGCGTGGCGTCTCTTTAGTCAAACTTGGCCGAAATTCCTTCGTTAGACGCCACCTTAGTTGTGCATGGCTCTTGTAAGGGGGGTAGTTGAGCCAGTAAGTGTTGTTTTAGCGTGTGCAGACCTTCTCTGGCTGGTTGAGGACTCGACATGGATTCTTTAGAAACATGGGTACGCAGGACCCTCTCGAACGAATCGGCCATAGATTATTCATACTCTGCACTTAATGCCCGAGGAGAGGTTTCAACCACCCTTCGTTGTCATTTATTCAGCGAGACCGTGATTGAGGTCGAAATTCATGGCACCCGGAAGTCGCGATAAGTGAGGAGCAGTGTCTTCTTCCTAAATCATGATGGGAAAATGCTCTGGAGAGACCAATCACGCCACGCAGCCAGCCTCCCACCCATCCGACGGTTCAGATTGATTCAGCAATATGGTGGCCCAGACAAATGATAAACGAAGCCGCTTCCTCCAAAGCTCATTCCACGGCATCAGCCATAACCGTGGGTTCGGCGAAAGCTTCTCGAATTTCTGTGGTTCAGGTTTCTGGATAGAAATGACCCAGGACTTTTCCCTCAATTCCCAAAAGCCAATATGCCAATATGAATGGATTCTGCACCACTGGATCGAATGAGCCAGATTTAGTCCCGAAATCTTGATGACCGTTGATCTTCTTGTGGGATGAATTCTGGTCACGATGCTGAAAACTTGCCCACTCCGGCTGACTCAACTTAAAGAGGTCCTTCACGCTACTTCATAATATCTCTCGCGGTATCCCTTGCATTTGAATACTCTTAAAGCCTAGACAAGAAATATCGCTAACATTAGGCTCCATGGAATATAGAGTCGCCCCTCGTGATGCTCTAAGAACTCATTCTCGCAGCTCGCTAGTTGCTATTATGGAGTCAAGTTCAAAAACTCTTACTGAGAAATAATATATGTTGAAAGGAAAATAAAACAAACAAACATGCCGCTTCAAAAGAGCTATTTATGTATAGGCCCTAAACTACTAAATCAATATATATGAGCTATAGAAAAGCAAATTTCCACCATAGCCACCCATGCTACTTGGTGATTCGTCCCTTCTCTTTACCACAGATGATCCATAAAATGCCAGGGAGGTATGACAACCAGATGAAAATGAGGTTAACCATGATGTCCATACCCCCAAAAGTTAAGAAGGGGAATAAATTTATAGGATCCAAAGCCTTTGGGAAGAACCAATCCATATAGGCCCCCACAGGGTCACAATATATAACGCCAGGGGAGTTTAGTTGGTCAAAAAACATCTCTTGTCCTCCGCTATTGTTCACCTGGTGGCATGACGCCTTCGAGTGCAATAAATGGGTGAGACGATGCAATGACCAATGCCAGATGAGACCTGTCCACAAACAAAGCTCTGGATAGGAGATGATATTTCTACTAATCCCTTTCTCTTTATGCTCGTGTTTCCTAGCTTCCAGTAGAGTTGATTTCCACCCATGGATTTTCCTTAATCAATAAAGGAATAGGCTCTATAATGTGGTCTTGGAAATTATTCATAACACAAAACTCACTTGTGAATATTGGTGGACTAATGTTATTACAACATTTCAAGAAATAAGAAATTTGAAATGTTGGACTCCATGTGTATGACCACCGGATTGTGGGGAATGTGACAAAACCCTGGCCGCTTCAGAATACTAGGATGCTCCTCTGCAAAAGATTCTATGCTCACAAAAGAATGTCCCTCTTATCGAGGATGAAGAGGGACATTCTGGATCTCCTGTCGCTGCAGGTTCTACTCCGGAAAGATGATATTCATATAAAGGAGCAGCAGGCTCTAGGTAATAATGACCTTTTCTGGGTTCTTGTTCCAGATCTTATCCATAATTGCTAAATCCTTGTTCAAATTCTGAAACAGACTGATAGTCTTCTTCCTCATGTATATGAAAATTTGCCTACTTATGAGTCCACCTGCCAGCCCTGATATTTTCCTCAACTTCTATAGCATCCTCAAACATATGTATCAATGATGAATATCTCTTAGGAGGAAGTTCAACTTCTAGATGATGAGCCATGATATAGTACACCATAGCAATAGTCTCTGTGGGTCTAATATCTGCTGTGCATGCTATGATAATAACTAAAAAATCTTCTGTTGAAAAAAACTACGCTTCATCTTTCCCTCTCCTTAAGGCATTAAAATCTGACCAATATTGATCAAGGGACTTTGTTCTCACCCCAACCTTTAAAAAAATCATGGTATAGTTCAGTCCAGGAACCAATAGAACCAAATTTCTGTGACATCTAAACCACGTTGCAGCATCTCCAGATAGGGAACATGAGAACATCCTTGTGAATGATCTCAAACTGATCAATAGATCTCAAAGGCCCTCCCATATGCTTCTCAGCTGTAACATGACCTTCCCCCAAAAATCGAGGAAGATACTCAAAGAAATCATGAGGATAAGGGTTAAGGTGATACGACATCCTCAGAGGTTTAAACAACCTATTTCTAATTTTGACTTGAAAATAGCTGGGCGGGTTGATCATGGATTCAACGAGAGGCTGGGAGAGATTAGTAGAAAAAACAGGGGGTAACAATGTCTGAGAAGACTGTGAATTATACTCAACCTCCTCAGGACTACAAGAAGGGGAATCCGACCAGAAGAGGAGCATGGATGTGATCTCATGTTTATGACAGCGCAGGGCGGCCGCACAAGATCAGGATCTACAACACAAGAAGAGGGCATTTTTTATTCTTCCAAGGATGCATAAATAAAGGAAGACCTATTATCATCTGAATAGACAAAACAAAGGATAAACCTCTTTATACGTAAAGGGAAATAGAGAAATGAGATGATAAACAAGAACAATATTTCATGAATAAAGCTCATAAAATGATACCTAGTTTTTCCCTTCGACATGGACTTCCTTCTGTCAGGAGAATTCCCTCCGATGGAGTCTTTAAATGTGGATTTGCCAGGTGAATGCTATTTATAACGAGGGTGTCCAGTCTTCATTCACCATCAAAGACCGTAACTGATCTTTGTGTCTCCTAAGTGCTACAAGGTGTAGCCAGAGGCACTGCAAAAGAGGAATTACCAGGTTTAATGACCTCATAGGAGTCGCCAAAGGCGTAATTAAGGGTTCTCGAGACCGGAGCGTAACCCTCGACCGAAGTCGTCGCTCTACCCATGGAAAATCTCTAACTTAGTCCCCACAATGGCTTTAAATGTTACGATGTAGTCACCCTCGATTGCGCCAGAGAAGAGCCCGATGCCCATCGGGCCATCGTCATTTTTTTTATTAAAGAGATGATCAAATGGAAGAAAAAATCAGAACAATATCGCTTCAACTCAGAAACTAGGCTCCGCATGCATGGGAAAAGGAGGTCTTAGATAAACTTCAAACAAAGAGTTGCAATAAAGGGTGAGTAAAGGGAAGAACAGAAGAGTGCACAGTCTGTCATAAACATATGGTTTCTAACATACTGTAGGATAAAACATCTAAACACAAGATCTCTTACATTCAACAAAAACCGTATAATACAACGATGTCATGACAAATCCTTTATCATGACATAATCGCAACACCATGCTAATCAACATCATGAACTCCCTAGTATGAGATTAAAGCTTAGATGGAGTAGGAAAATTGTTTGTCATAAACAAGAAATCTCATGTACAGATGCACAACCCGAGAACTAGAATGGTTCTTAAAACTTTACAGCCATGGAAGCTTTGCTCTACCATCGATGCTTTTAAAAATATCAAAGATCGAAAGGCCATATACTACCGAATTACCTATCAAAGCGCATGTTCACCATCCAAGGAGTGGTGTCCTTCAATCAAATTCGATGGATAAATTTCGTTAGATTAACGCTTAACTACGCATTTAATTCTTGCCAGGGAGATAGTTGCAAAATTAAAGGCCAACATGGTGTGCGCAGATTTTCTCTAGTCAGATGAGGACTAGCTGGCTTCTTTAGGAAACATGGGTACACAGACCCTCTCGAATAGATCGGCTTGCCGACATTCATTACTATGCACTTAATGCCCGAAGAGGTTTCAACCACCCCTTCATCGCCATTTACCTGCCGTAGGACCAGATTTCATTGAGGTCGAGTCCGATGGAACCTGGAAGTCGCAGATAAGAGAGGAGCAGGTCTTCCTTCCCCAAAATCGCGATGGGCAAAATGCCGGAGACTCAATCTGCCGCCACGTGGTCCCCGCACTGACCGTCAATTTCGTCAGATTGATTCGAATATGCATGGGTCCGTGGCCAAATGATAAACGTAGTTTCCTCCTTCTAGGCTTGTCTTTATGACTAGTGCCATAACCATGGGTCCGGGCTAGAAGAGGATATCGACATTCGGTTCGGCGTTTTGAGACGTGAGATGACGAGGGACTTTTCCCCTTGAAATCCTGAAAGCCGATATGCCAATATGATTGGATTTTGCACCACTGGATCGGACAAGCCAGATTTAGTCCCGAAATCCCAATGACCTGGATGGTATTCTTGTGGATGAATCTCGGCTGCCGACAATGAAACTTTGCCCACTCGCTTAACTCGCAACCAGAAAAGAGGTCCTTCCGCTACTGCGCTGGGCGATTCCCGTATCCCGCACTGGAATATTTTTGTGCCTAGGACAAGAAATATCGCTAACAACTATAATAAATTTCAAAGATGTATCATTTTTAATTAAGGAGTAAGAAGGGAGGTGTTAGGGAGGATTGTTTTCCTCGTATTTTCAAGTGGGTTCTTGAAGACAAGGAGTTGTAGCTTCCATTTAGTGGAAGCCAAAGTTCATGGTAGGGTGGTGCAAGGAGAACTATTGTTCTTTGTTTTCACAGGTTGGTGCATGTAAGGATTGGAAGTTGGTGATTCCTTCCAATTGGCGCTGAAACACTCGTGGAGTTGGTGCTTCCTTCTAGTTGGTGCTAGGACAACAACCATGAGAGTGGTTCTCTCTAACAAGTAGCATCTGCAAAACCCAGGTTGTAGCCTCATTATGAGTTGAGGCTCCATGTATGATAAATGTAAAGAATGTAAATATTACTTATCATATAAAGAAAGAGGTTTTTACCCTTTGGCGGGTTTCCCTCAGAAATATCCGCCTCCGTATCACATGTGTGTGTGAGTGATGTTGAATATGCTATTGCTTACATCCCTGCACTAATAGGAATGTCATGTTCGAAGAGTTTAAAATAAGTATAAATTGATCAAGCACGGTAACAAGTGATTCATTCTCTCGCCACATACAAGAATTGGCATCGAAATGCACTCTTTCATCTGGCGATCCTAGAGCTTAAACATGTCAATCCATGAAGGAACTTCAACCAACAAAGTTCCTCTATTCAATGGAACAAACTTTGCCTTTTTGGAAAGTTAGAATGAGATCTTACATAATGGCTTTAGGTGCGTATGTATGGGATGTGGTAGATACCGGTTACGTAAAACCACTTGTATTAGCTAATAAGGATGACAAGCTAGAATTTATCTTTCACTCAAGGGTGAATGCTATCTGAGTGGGCTTGCAAAAGAAAAAATTCATAAAATTATTGTACCCAGAAAACCGCCAAAGAAATGTGATGTTTATTAGCAAAGCTATGAAGGTAATGAGAAGGGTAAAGGATGCCAAATTCAACCCAAGGAAAGTTTTGAAATCAGATGAAGATGAAGTTGATGAAACTGCTTGGAAAATACTTTCTAAGAGTTGAATAAATGGTAAATGCAATGAAGGCACTTGGTGAAAAAATAGAGTAACCTTCATTAGTTCAGAAAATTTTGAGATCTCTCCTAGATAGGTTCAACCCGAAAGTTTATGCTATAGAAAAACTTAATGATTTAAAAACCTTGGACTTTGATCAACTTCTAGGAACAATGACTGCATATGAAATGAGAATAGATAAAGATAAAACCACCTCCAGAGAAGCCTCATTCAAGGCATACAAGAATGAAGATTCAGAGCCTGATGAAATAGAAGCAAAATTTGTGAAGAGACTGAAGAAGGGATCTGGAAAATACAAAGGTAAACTGCCTTTCAAATGTTTCAACTGTGGAAGGATAGGTTATTTTGCAAATAAATGTCCCCACAAAAGAAAGGATCAAACATGTGATGACAAGGAGAAGCACAACCACAAAAATCTCTTTAAAGAGAATAACATTAAGAAGAAAAGTCTTTGCATAAACAATGATGGTGATCCTTCAGATGATGAAGACAATGACTCCTCTATTGAAGATAAATTAAATTACTTCGTACTTATGGAAAAAGAGGATTATGATAATGATAACACAGGAAGTGATATGAATGAAGATGAAGTTTTGGTTGACATGGAAGGAGAACTGATCAGTGCACTAGAAGAGATTGACATACTGAGAATTAATAACAGAAAGCAAAGACAATTGTTGATACAGTTCAAGAAAGACAGTAAAATACCTGATGAATACCTTGTCCTATTAAAGGTGGAATTAGAGGAGGCAAATAAAATCAAAGATATTCTAAAACAACAACTATCAGAAAAGAAGGCAAGATGTGAAGCATTAGAACAAGAAGTAGTGAAAATGAGGAAAGAATTGGAGAAGTTTCAAGCCTTGTATAATCAAAATTTGTCCATTGTAAAAGCCTCAGAAGGAGTATCCACCATTCTGAACTAGAAAAGGAATCCAAAGATGAAAATTGGTTTGGGTTATGAAGAAGGATCAGGTAGCAGTAAGACGAGAAATGAGGAACCAATCAAGTTTGTCAAGTGTACAACCAATAACTGCAACAAACCTGCAGAAACAAAGGAAGAGAATCATCTTCCCATGACGAGCAAAGAAAAAGGTGCCAAGACTGAATCTACAAAACAAATTAATAATGTGCTCCCTGATGAAAGACGTCATCAGCATGGAAGAAATCGATTTTCTCAAAGAAGACAACCACTTAGCAGGTACAAAGATTTTTTCTATGGTTATTGTTTCTACTGTTGTAATTTTGGTCACAAAGATGTAAATTGTTCCTACAGACTTAGACATGAGAAATTAAGATTTCGAAGGAATAATTACTTCCCACAACAAATATTGATGCAACCAAGTAATAAACCTTCACATAATGCAACTTGCCAAATTAAGTCTAGAGACATACAACCAAGGAAGCCAAGAAATAATCAACAGTCAATGAGTAGACAACATTGCAAAAATAAGTTTGACCTATTGAATAATGAGATTGAATGCTACACCTTTCATAACTTTGGACATAAATCTATTGATTGTCAGTTAAAGAACTATGAACCAGACTCAAAATCCCCTACTGAGAATGTCAAGTTTTGGAAGAAGAAGGAAAGTGACAAGTGTGGGTTAGTATTGTCTGCTCAAAGGAAAACTAACCCTTGGTATATAGACACCGGATACTCCAAACATATGATGGGAGACAAAGGTAAGTTTATGTCACTTAGTGAAGGCAAATCTGGAAATGTAACTTTTGGAAATGATGCTCGAGGTAAAATAAAGGGAAAAGGGATGGTAAGCTTAAGTAATGGAAAAGGAAAATCCCAAGATGTCCTATTTGTAGAAGGGCTGAAACATAACCTGCTCAGTGTAAGTCAGATGTGTGATAGAAGATGTGAAGTGGTGTTCACATCCAAGGACTGCAAGATAAGTCTGTAAACTCAGGTCAAGTGGTGGCCAAAGGCATAAGGACTGAAAATAATGTATATGTGCTGAAAGAAAATAGAGAAGAATGTCTTATAAGAAATATGATGAAAGTTAGTTATGGCATAGAAGAATTGGACATATAAACTTCGATCACTTAAACAAACTCAAAAATCTCGAGGCAGTAATAGATCTTTCGAGAATATCAAAGCCCCAAGATTCAATATGTAAACCTTGCCAAGTAGGGAAGCTAAACATGACTCAGTTTAAGTCCAATATATTTACTTCAACAGAGAAACCACTCCAACTAGTTCATATGGAATTATGTGGACCATCCAGACAGGAAGGCACAGGGAAAGAAAACTACTTCATGTTGATTATTGATGATTACTCCAAACTTACTTGGGTCTCCCTTCTCAAGGAAAAAGATGAAGCGTTTGAGAAGTTTAAAATATTTAAGGCTTTAACAGAGACTCAAACATGAAAGAGGCTAAAGGAAGTAAGATAGAACTGAGGAGGAGAGTTTATTTCAAGAGACTTCAACGAATTCTTTGATGACCATGGTATCAAGAGAGAATACACAATCCCTAGAACTCCACAACAAAATGGAGTTGTTGAGAGGCAAAACAGAACAGTGTAGGAAATGGCCAGGTCAATGATGAATGAGAAGAACATTGGCCAAACCTATTGGGTAGAATCAATACACACTATAGTTCATGTTCTTAACAAAGCTCACCTCAGACCACAAAGTGACAAGACACATTATGAACTATGGTTTGGGAGACCTACTACAATTAAACACTTCAAATTCTTTGGGAGTAAATGCTACATAAAGAATAATGATGAGAACCTTGGAAAATATGATGAAAGGGCTGATTAAGGTATCTTCTTAGGGTATGCTACAAACAGTAAAGGCTATAGATGCTATAATAAGAGGCTATAGAAAATGGTTTACTGTATTGATGTAAAAGTTGATGAAGGAATCCCAACAAGAGAGATGTACAGTAATGAGTCTTCTACAGAAGACACAACTGAGGCTGAAGATGAATAGGCCCAAGAATCAGAAAACAAAAAAATTGAATTGGATGAAGACTCAGATACTCAGAAAGACTCAAATCAACAGTCAATTTCGAATCCCTCCTCCAAAATTATTCAAAATAATCATCCTGCAAGTCAGATAATTGGGGGAAACGATAAAGGTGTACAAACAAGGAGAAAGCTAATAAAAAACACCGATCAATCACATATGGCGTTCATATCCATGATAGAACCCAAGAATTTTAATGAAGCTAGAAAAGATGACCTTTGGGTTAAATCAATGAATGATGAACTTGATCAGATTGAGAAAAACAATACGTGGGAGATGGTCCATAGACCGGAAGGTAAAAATGCAATTGGCTCGAAATGGATCTTTAAGAATAAATCGAATGACTCGGGACAAGTTATCAGGAACAAAGAAAGATTGGTCTGTAAAGGCTATGCTCAAATAGAAGGACTGGATTTTGATGAAACATTTGCGCCCATAGAAAGGTTAGAAGTCGTCAGAATATTTCTTGCCTATGCTTGTCATAAAAGGTATAAAGTTTATCAAATGGATGTCAAGTCAACCTTTCTCAATGGAGATTTAAATGATGAAGTCTATATGGAACAACCAGAGGATTTCGAGCTGTCTAGAGACCCTGACTTAGTATGCAAGCTAAAGAAATCTTTATATGGGTTAAAACAAGCTCCTCGTGCCTGGTATCATAGACTGGATACATATCTCAAAGGCAAAGGATTCAAGAGAGGAACAATTGACAGTAATATATATATCAAAACAAAAGGTGATGATTTGCTCATTGTGTTGGTCTATGTAGATGACATCATCTTCGAATGTAATAATAGTCCACTGGTAAAATGGTTTTCTTTTTCCATGGAGTCTGAATTTGAAATGTCCATGATAGGTGAACTGCCATTTTTTCTTGGTCTACAAATCACTCAGAGGTCTGAAGGGATGTTCATTTCTCAAGAAAAATATTTAAGAGAAATGTTGAAAATGTTTCAAATGGAAGATTCTAAACCTGTGGGTACACCTATGGTTACTGGATGTAAATTAATAAAGGATGATGACTCACCTCATGTTGATCAAAGATCATATAGATCAATGATAGGCAACTTGTTTTACATCACAACATCTCGCCTAGACATAATGCATGTTGTATAAATGGTAGGAAGATATCAAGATGCACCTAAACAGAGTCATTTGCAAGCTGTCAAAAGGATATTTAGGTATTTGAAAGAAACAATGAATTATGGTCTGTGGTATCCCAGAAATCATAATTTTTAGCTAACTACTTATTCAAATTCAGATTGGGCAAACTGTGTTCATGAGAGAAAAAGCACCAGTGGAGCAACATTCTTCCTATGAGACTCTTTAGTAGTGTGGCTTAGTAAAAAGCAAGGTTCCATTTCTTTATCAACTACTGAAGCAAAGTATATTATTGTTGCTACCTATTGCACTTAGGTATTATGGATAATTCAGACACTTGCAGACTTGGAAATAAAATACGTTGCACCGATCCCAATTCACTATGATAACATAAGTGCCACCACTATGTCTAAGAACCCTGTATTCCACTCCAAGACCAAGCATATTCCCATAAAATATCATTTTCTAAGAGAGAAGGTCACCAATCAGGTTTTTCAGGTTCATTACATTCCAACCACAGAGAAAATAGCAGACATTTTTACTAAACCCCTAGCCAAGACAGCATTTGAATATCTCAAACAGAAGTTGGGTGTCATCCCATTTCACACCTAAGAGAGTCCTTCCTATTAAGGGGAGTTTTTATTGATTTCATATCTGATACCTCCTAAAAATACTGCAAAATCTAAGGGGGGGCATGTTTTCTTTGACATTGATGTCAAAAATGGAGAAAAGAACAGGTCTGGGTGCCTTTGCTGCTATGAATACCAAAGGGGGAGATTGTTGGCATGTTTTACAAGTAGTCTATGCTTGTCATTGATGGAAAGTACAATAGCGAAGATGGAATGAGTACAGGAAGAATGTAACATATGTGCACTAGGGATGAGGTTAATTCATTGCCAAAGCTCAAGAGAGATAGCATACTCAGGATCTCAGGTGGATCAAAGGTCGAGGCCCTTGACACTTAGAAATTCTTCCAAGGAAGGAGGATGCATAAGATCGTGAGGAGAAGTGTTAGAGATCGTTGGATACCATCCTGAATTCCTGATGGTCGTCAGATGTGGATGTAGACAAGAAGAGCACGCAGAAGAGGAGGACAGATCTCGCACATCAGATCTGAGCCCGACGTCTGACCGACGTTGAATCCAGGAGAACCTACATGCTCCTTAACGAGCAAGGTAGAATGTGAAACCCTGAAACAGGCGCATCGATCAAAGTACTGGATAAATAATGGAAAAATAATCTCAAACGTTGGATCAAGGACAAATCTGGACCATTGATCAGGCACAACGAAGGCTCGTGTAGTTGCGAAATCACCATAAAATCCTGACCGTTGATCCAAGAGGGACAGGTGGCAAAAGATCAGAGGATGTCAAAGACTCCATTTTGGATTTTTGCAGACCAATAAATCAAAGATCAAAGGAACTTTAACCTTTTAAGTAGAGAACCCTGAAATCCCGAAACAAACACATCAACAAACCATGTCAGCTAAGGACACATGGCACAATCAGGAAATGACAAGTGTCAAGTTGATTTGGCATCATAGGCCACTGGAAATCACAATTCTTAGTGACACGTGGCAACCACTCAGGTCACGCCACGTCACCAAAGTGACGCAAGAGTGACCCCACTCTGGGAGTTTTTTCTTCGGGATTTTTAGCTTCAGCACTCCCCCAAAGTCCATTCACCAAGAATGTGGACCATTCATCTGAGCTGCATCTTGGAGTCTCGCCTATTGCGACTTGGAGTGACAACAATATCCATCTAAGAAACAGTGAGATGTGAGATCACAAAAATATCAGGACCATTGGATCACTAAGAATGAGGACCGTTGATCTGAGCTCCATCTCAGAGTCTCGCCAATCGCAACTTGAAGTGACGAGAATCTCCATCTAAGAAACAACGAGATGCGAGATCATGAAAAGATCAGGACCGTCGGATCACCAAGAACAAGGACCATTGATCTGAGCTCCATCTTGGAGTCTCGCCTATTGTGACTTGGAGTGATGAGAATCTCCATCTAAGAAACAATGAGATGCCAAATCACGAAACGATCAGGACCGTTGGATCACCAAGAATGAGGACAATTGATCTGAGCTCCATCTCGATGTCTCGCCTATCACGACTTACAGTGATGAGAACCTCCATCGAAGGAACAATGAGATGAGAATTCACGATGATATCTGGATCATTGATTCATCAAGATCGTGGACCGTTGATTAGGGTTGATGAAGATCATATGTTCGTAGCGACTTTTAGTGCAGTCGATGGTCACCACCTGTGGTCACATGGAGAAAGGACCTAATGCAGCTAAGCTCTATTTCGGAGCTCGTGACATGGAGAGTCAAGATGTCTCATCGCAGAATATCTGAAATTCAAAAGTATGAAACAGATAAACAAACACGACATCCTACAGATTCAATTCAACTTCCATAGAGGCTCAAGAATCTCAGCATAATGCCTAGTGATGTTGAACGAGTGGGAAAAATTGTCAGAGAAGATTAAGAGTCACGATGATGATCAGATAGAGCACTCGATTTGTGGAGGATATTGGCATGGTGTGATCATGCATATGTTGTTAATATTATGGTAGCTTCGGGAGGTATGAACCTCTATTGTGACCTATGACAAGATTAGAATCCTCTCGAAGGAAGCAAAGAAATGAAAGAAACCCTAGATAGGTTTTCGACTGTAGAAATATATTTATTATGAATTTATTAATACCCAGAAGGAGAAGTCAGCCCCAGTTAAACTACCCAGACTACTATAAATATAGGGCAACATTTTTCATTATTCATCATCTCAGAATTACAAAGAGCAGTTTCTGCGCACTGCAGTTGGCAATTTTCTGCGCAGGTTTCTGGGGAAGGTGGTGCATCAGTTTTTGGGTGGGACTATCTGATCATATTGGTTTCTATTATTTCTTGGTGCATTAGCCTCTCTTGGATATTGTATTGCTACTAGGATTCTCTTCTCGGTCAAAGGTCAAGGTGCTCGAAGGGTGGCTTCGGCTTGTGGTTGGGTGACGAAGGTATCGTCAATGGTTAAACGAGCACAATCTTCTATATTCTAACAGGTTATGGGCCCACACCTCCTTCAGACAACCTAAAACGCTGGAAGGAAACATAGCCTCTAGGTATTGAGGTCATTGAGGAACTGCAACTAGGGTTACTAGTAGGAGCAGGTTCCTAAAGAACTGCAGCTAGGGTTACAAGCAGAAGCAGCTGCAGAAACCCTAATTCTCAGATCCGACACCTTGTGATGGAGCATCTCACTCAAGGAGAAGATATCTAGATGCACCCTAACTCAATGCACCTCTTGGCTCTCTCAAAAGACATAAATGACGAAGTTGAATTTTTGGATCAAGGCATGACCAGTTACCAGTCAACCAAAGACATGTGTGAAGCAATCAGTCTTTCACACTAATCAACACTTACCGGGACAATTGAAGACGATATTTGGATAATCGACAGTGGAGCTTCCAGGCACATGAAGGGAGATCAAGCTAGACTCTCAAATCTAAATGAGAGAAAGACATCGTACAAAGTGGAGCTTGGAGACAAAAGCACTTACCCCGTCGAAGGATTTGGACAAGCCTCCGTCAAGTTGGAATC